>JAWPHD010008852.1:0-110364 GCA_037043455.1 Cyrtodaria siliqua | reverse complement strand
TGCGCTAACCGTACTCAGACATATATCATTCACAGTATACGATCTAAAACATGCTCAGACGGTTCGCTGGAATGTTGATGATCGCCTACCATATGTAAAAAACGTAAAGTACAATGGTGCATAATTGTCACATTAATATAATCTGTTCCACTGATGTTAATTATTGTGGGAAAATGCAAGAACTGGAGAAGAAAAAAACCAGTGAGAGCACTATCAGAAATGACTCATATCCGGCGAAGATGGTTTAGGATCAAGCTCAGTATGTGTGGCTTTAAAGTAAAATACCGCTTAAGTCGGTGCTATCGAGCGTGAGAGGTGTTGCACCTATATTACCTCTCATGAACAGGCTCAATAAAACCGAGTCTGCCACTTTTCTCTCTTGTTTGTGTTTGTCGCTTCCAATGGATTCCTTTTTCAGTCAGTATTAATGTAATTAGCAATTAGTATTGCCATTCTTAGTGATGGTTCTGCTGTTCCAGATACGGTTCGTGCTATATAATCTGTTATCGGTATTGTATGTAGGACTTAGGCTACTGCACATATGACATGAGGCCGCGATAGCCTCTGGTACTTTGGATAATACAACCTTCGCTGAAGGACTCGCACTGGGCACAGTGTTCTTGTACATGTGTATTGTTTTAACGATAATTAAAAAAAAGACTTAAGCCAAGACCCGCTGCTAGAGAAAAACCTTACTTGCATATTTTTAAAGACAATCAATTAAACGAATGTCAAAATGTCAAGACCCGTAGCTAGAATATTTTTTGTTAAGAAACGGTTAAATAAATGACAGCAAACCAAATGTGAAAGCTTTAGTGTTTTTTATTTCTTCACAATATATTACAGTAATGCAAATGATTTTGTTTTATAACAGCTTTAAGGTAAACACTTGATTTAAAATCAAACAAAAAAGCAATAAATTTGTCTTAACAAGTGGCAGCGAGAGTACAATTTATAGACGTCATTTTCTTGTCACTCGGTACATTTGAAAACGCAACACTTGGTATTTTTTTAATTTCTAGAGTGAAATTGAAGTCCTCGTGCAAAATGTGTTTTGACTGAAAGTATAGAAATATGCAACTGTTTATCGCAATGTTAACCTTGGGACAAAGAAACTTGAGTACTAAGTTAACATAAAATATATAATCTTGATTTGATCAAATAATCGAAAATAAAAAATGTTGCGTTTTTGACTGTATACTGAGTATAATTAGAATCGTCAATAAAGTGTGTCCATATATCAACTATGTAAACATGTTAGTCACTCATTGTATACTTCTGAATGAGTTACAGAAAATTGTTATCGAAAAACACCAAATTTCAATAGCTTTTTTAGAATATGTGACTTACATACTGCTTAGCACCAAAGTGACTGCATATATATTTCATTATTATCGCCTTGCTACCGTGTAATTTAGACTGCGAGTCATCGAACTTCTAAACCCCCTCGTCTAGTTGATGCCTTCCTTATAAAACAAAGTATTGCTTTTAATTATAGATGGTATATAATTGAATTTCGTATTATAACGGCCGCCCTGCTTTAATATGTATTTTATGAATTTCAAATGGTTTAATTTACTAATGATCCGAAAATGTATGCTTATTAACATTTCACAATAACATGAAGGTCGGTAAAATGATAAATCAATTAAAACAAAGTGGAATTTATCGACTTTTGCTGCAGACATCACTAGTTCAGATACATGAACAAATGATCATAGAATGTTGTTATATTGGTGTCACGTGAATAAATAAATAAGCTAGACTGTTGGCATGGTAATGCATGCTATCGATTTGACAGAGATATGTACATCATTTTGAGCCCGAATCATGTAAATCTTCGTTAATGTACATGCCAGGGATAGCAGAACATGATGGATGTAATTATCCCGAGAGATATTAGGAATGTTGCAATATGGACAGTTCAATATAACTGTAAAATGGACAATGAATAATAAATAACTGCAGTGCTTTAAGTCCTGACTGGACAGTTGTTTAACACTGCAGAGGATCCATCCAGAGGATCGGTAATTATTGGCTTAATAACTGTATGCATGCTTTAAATGCCTGCAAATAAGTATTCGACATACCTTACATATACACTGTACATTGTTTTGATAAACATAACTGTTAAGCTAATCACAGCCTTGGAAATAAATCTCCATTTCACAACTTTAGTCTATATACAGATACATTCAAACGGATTTCATAACAAACGTTGAGTTTAAAGGTTAGTATGGCCCCGTAGAACATTTGCTGACCATTTTATACCTTACGCTACTCAGAGAGGTTTAATCACAAATTTCTAAATAATAAAGCATTTTTCAACCATACAATATTTATCAAAATAATTATATATAATGTTTTTATTTTCTATATTTTCTATCACTCCCATAACTGTCAAATTGTGACTGTTGGTGCATCTATTAGTAACTTTACCTGTTAAAATAAGATCAGTGATTGGTCAGAATGCTGAAACCCTTATTTTGAAGCAGACGAAATACAAACTAACTGCAGTGTATACCTAATGGTGGTACGATATACCGCCCGCTGGGGTTTAAGGAAAGCAACTGGCATTCTAAAGCATACGCTCGTTCACAGAAATCACACAAATCACGTGTTACTCAATAATACAAAAAGAGACAATCATGCATTGGGTTGATTCAGCGGTCATAAAGTACCGTTTAAGTCCTTTGTTATTTGAGGCAGAAAATGTGATTCATCAAATGTGTTTCCCCATAGTAACAGTTTAAGTTTGCGGTTTGATGACGTAACGATTCGTATTCTGTATTTCAGATTGTCTGACGTGGCTTCTGGGTTGGTGTGTTCCCGACCCAGCCTGTTGTAACATAGTTTCAGCAAGTTAAGGGTCGGGTTGCTTTCCAGAATGTCTAGAAGTTTAGAAAATCCATCATTGGATATACCGCACATGTTAAGACCTAAAGTCCGTATGTGTTTGTTTCTTACTAGCGCGTTTGACAGTCTGATAACTCCTTGATCTCCAATGAAGTTCACACTAAGATCGAGATTTCGCAGCGATTTATTTGTGAGCATCACATCGGATATTGTAGAACAGCCTGTCGAAGTGAAGCCACAGTTTTCTAGATTCAATTCACGCAAACAAGAATCGTCCTTCATATGCCGAAGAAACATCTCCGCACCTTCGTCTCCAATGAAGTTTCTACTCAAGTCCAATTCCGTAACTGTTCTACCTTGTTCAATTCCTTCTAATAAAAATCCGCAACCTATCCATGTAATGCTATCGCTTCTTAAGCGAAGTTTCTTAAGACACCGATTCTGTTTGAGAGCATCGCTAATTGCTAAGCAACCAGTGTCACCAATGTCTAGAAAACTTAAATCTAGTTCAATCAGACAATCGTTCTTTCTTAAGGCTGCAGCCAGAAGCTTGCAACCTTCAGCGTCTATACCGGTGGATGATAAATTCAACTGCTTTAAGCCCCTGTTGTTAAGGAGAACATTCGATATATACGCCGCCCCTTCGTTACCAATCGAATTAAGTCTGAGATCCAAAACCCTTAGAGACGTGTTCTGGTGCAATGATTTGGCAATATGTTCCATGTCTGGTCCCGTCATTTGCGTCTTTCCGACGTGCAGTTCAAGCACACAGCTGTGCTTTTCCAGGACAGCTGCTAGTGCTTTGGCTTTTTCACCATACAGACTATGTCCCGCTATAGCAGCGGTAACCATAGGAATTCCGTTAGTTATTATGTCTTCATTGAACACACTGGACGCTTCACTTGTAAGTGAGTGAAATGAAAGTCTGGAATTTCGTTTATATGCCAGCATATCGCGCGAATGTCGTTTGTTTTCTACATTCCGTGACTTTTCTAACTCTACAACAGAACGAATTTTACCGGTCTCCGTACTATAATACACGACTTCAAACGACACGGACTTTTCGTCGTCAAGAATCGATGATGACGTTTCGGGCATGTTTGTCGGGATTGTATAAATCACATCATACACCGCTTTCATGGCGTCCAGGACCGCTGCCACTGTTGTGTAGTCCGTCTTAGCTCGAAGTACATCACAGAATATAAGGAATGATGCATAATCTCTATCCATCACTGATTGCACGATATTTTCACAAATAAGTCTACGATCTGGGTGTCCCCTAAATGCACTTAAATCTTCTTTGCTTAAAATGTTGACCTCTGCGAGTTCTTCTATTATTACGAAGGGGTCTAACTTTTGGCAAATAAGTTCCACGGTACTTTGCATGATTAAAATATGGCGGTCCTCTGATGTGATTTCGCCAGATTTCTTGCGTAAACGTGATGTTGCTTTTCTGGAAAGATCCGGTGAGATAATTTTAATTTTGCCCGTAGAGGACATTGGATGCTGTCGTCGAGTAACTATTACATCCTGAAAACCTGTAGCTAGTCTTTGCTGTGGTAAAGAATTGCATTTTTGCATAGCTAATGGAACATGTTTACCTTCTATATTCACTTCCACATTTGCTTTAGACGCAGCTGCAGTTTCCTGCTGCTTGTTTGCCTTAATATGAGTTTCTAATTCACAAGGTTTATCAGTCTCTGAATTGATTTTTCCGTCACTTCCTGATCCAGTTTGATATGCCTCTGAGAACACGAACGAATTTCTGTCGGTTGCACCAACTACGGACGAACGTGGTGTGTTAATGGAACTGGATCGGAACAGAAAGAGTCGTGGTGGTTTTGGTGGAGGCCTTAGACTAGACGTTCGCTTAATATCCTGTTTACTGTCCACCACATCCGGAAGAATTATGTTAGCATCCGTTTCGCTCACTATGTTTGGCTTTTTGTTTACTTCCGGAGCTTGTAACTTCCGGCTGCTCCTGCGCAATGAACCACGTTGCCAAAACTTCCACGATGGCCTATGGTTGGTGTTGTCATTAAATTTATACTTAATTTCCACGTTGTTGTTGTTGTTGCTACTCTGGATAGGTGTTGACACATCTGAAACGAGATTAAATGTGCATAAATAGATAAGTATGTTATATAATGCATGGGTTGTGATACACCTTAAGTAAGACAAAGGTCACAGGAACAGCTAATAAAACATGGGTTGATGTATCTGAAGCAAGATAAAAGTTACATGAACATAAAATTATATGATAAAATATCTGAGTTTTGGAACATCTGAAACAAAATGAAAGACATCTGTTCTCAGACTTCATTAATAAACAAATGTTAGAATCTATACAACCATCTACATATATAAGCATGATAAGCTAAAGAAGATATATAATGCATATAATTATCATGTAAAATAATGTTTATATATACGTAAATACTTTAGGAGATAGATATAGTTTGCCTAAAGAAGGGAAATGAGTATAAATAATACATCGAGACAGCAGAGTAATGTGAATTTTAAATGGATTCGATTGTATCCCATTCTATTCTATCATGTTGAAACAAAGGCTTGTGCAACAATTAAAAATGCTACCAAATAAATGTGGCTGTTGTCACATATGTTTTGCAATTGCATTATATTTTACGATGATAACTAGAGAGAAAACAGACTCAAACTGATAAAATTGTTGAAATTATTGTCTGTACATTCCTAATATTAAGACGGTTTACAAACATTATCAACAGCATGCGTATTTACGAACTAGGCATTTATGTCAGATATCAATTGTTAACACCCATTGTTCAAACAAAAACAATTTTAAAGTGTTTGAGACATGTGGTTCATATCACAATTTGAAATAGAGTGATCACTTACATTGATAATGTTATTTGTTTCCCATGACATTATATATACTATACCAAGATAGCGGTTTATTAGATTTAAGCGTTACATGTAGTGTCAGTGTCGTTGCGTTTCTTTACTGTGTTTGACTGACGTTCAATGTCGTGTCGACACCAAGTTTCTTTACTGTGTTAGACCGGCGTTACATGGCGTGTCGGTGACACCAAGTTTCTTTACTGTCTTAGACGGACGTTACATGTCTTCTTTGCTGTGTTAGACTGACGTTACATGTCGTGTCTGTGACACTAAGTTTCGTTACTGTGTTACACTGGCGTTACATGTCGTGTCGGCGACACCAAGTTTCTTTACTGTGTTAGACTGACGTTACATGTCGGGTCATGTCGTGTCGGTGACACCAAGTTTCTTTACTGAGTTAGACAGTCATGTCAGTGACATTGCGTTTCTTTACTGTGTAAGACTGGCATTGCATGTCGTGTCAGTGACACCAAGTTTCTTCACTGTGTTAGACTGAGTCGGTGACACCAAGTTTCTTTACTGTGTTAGACTGGTGTTACATGTCGTGTCGGTGACACCAAGTTTCTTTACTGTGTTAGACTGGCATTACATGTCGTGTCAGTGACACTGCGTTTCTTAACTGTGTTAGACTGGTGTTACATGTCGTGTCAGTGACACTAAGTATTTTTTATTTTTTACTGCGTTAGACTGGTGACAGTGTCAGTGCCGTGGTGTAATGGTTAGCATTGCGGCTTAGTAACCCAGGGATCGCGCGTTCAATCCCAGCCAGGACCGAATTTGGGTTAATTATCGAAATATTTCAAAAGTATTTCCTACCTTACCAGTCCTTCGGATGAGACTTAAAACCTAGGTCTGCTCGCTAAAATGCTTAGTGCAATACAGCGAGGATAAATAAACGCGTATACGCAGTGTCAGTGACACTGTGTTTCTTTACTGTGTTAGACTGGCATTACATGTCGTGCCGGTGACGCTGTGTTTCTTTACTGTGTCAGACTGGTGTTGTTTGTCGTGTCGGTCTGTGATGTGTTAGACTGGTGTTACATGTCGTGTCGGTATGTAATGTGTTAGACTAGCGTTACATGTCGTGTCGGTCTGTAATGTGTTAGACTGGCGTTACATGTCATGTCGGTCTGTAATGTGTTCGACCGGCGTTACATGTCGTGTCGGTCTGTAATGTGTTAGACTTGTGTTACATGTCATGTCGGTCTGTAATGTGTTAGACTGGTGTTACATGTCGTGTCGGTCTGTGATGTGTTAGACTGGTGTTACATGTCGTGTCGGTATGTAATGTGTTAGACTAGAGTTTCATGTCATGTCGGTCTGTAATGTGTTCGACCGGCGTTACATGTCGTGTCGGTCTGTAATGTGTTAGACTTGTGTTACATGTCATGTCGGTCTGTAATGTGTTAGACTGGTTTTACATGTCGTGTCGGTCTGTAATGTGTTAGGCTGGTGTTACATTTCATATCGGTTTGTAATGTGTTATACTGGTGTTACATGTCGTGTCGGTATGTAATGTGTTAAGACTTGCTTTACATGCCGTGTCGGTCTGTAATGTGTTAGACTGGCGTAACATGTCGTGTCGGTCTGTAATGTGTTAGACTGGTAGTGCGTGTCGTGTCAGTGACTCTGCGTTTCGTTACTATGTTAGACAGGTGTTACATGTCGTGTCCCTGACACTGTGTTTTTTTACCTTGTTTAAGTGGGTCTTATCTCCAATTCCGTGCAAAATAATGTTCATCAAGTTGTATAGAAATGATTTTTAGTATGTTCCTCTTTATCTATCAGAATAAATATTTTATTGCGGAACGGAGTGCTCGCTATTAATGTGTGTGTTTTATTTTATATCTAAAAACACTATAAATACATGGTAGTGTCTATTATATAAACATGTTTGCCATGGTATTATAATCCATCACGAGGGTTACACGTTTTACTTACAGGATATACATACTGTAGGCGCTGTCTAAATCGCACAAATTAATTGCATTATATCAGCTCTGATATGCCAGCTCAAATGTTAAACTTCCACCTCAGATGTTAAACTTATATGTTATGCTGCTTGAAAAGTCCTAGTATAGCCTAACGTCAGGTTGATTTTCAACAATTTAATACGACAGTACAACTGATGAATGAAATGTATTAAGATTTAAAAGGTCCCATTTTGATTTAGATAATATTTCAATTGCAGCATTATATGACATTGTGAAAAATATGAAAGAAGCATACACTTACAAAAACCTAAATCTGTTCATGTTTTGTTAACTTTGTGTTATTATTGTCTAATATCTCCAGATAGTATTGTAATTGGCCATGTATAAGAAACCATTGGAAATAAGCCAAACTGGCTTTATGTGCCATCTTAGGTGAAGATACTTAAGGTATTTCGGTATAGGTAATATGTTTCTATCACATAATCTCTCATTCTAGTGAAAATATGATATTCTTTCACAATTCCAAGCATTTCATGATATTTAAAATCTGATATAATAAACACTGTGTTAGTATGTGGTACATTCTAAGTGATATTATCTTAATAAATTAAGCTTATTATAAAACTGTGATTATTGTAACTAATGTATATCTGTATTTTTAGCCCGAAATAAAATGAAATGAAATGATGCAATGATGAGATGAAGATAAGAAAATCTTTATGTGTAAGGTTTATCTCGTTTAGAGAAGCTATTACACGGTCAGAATATTAACTTTCATACCTCATCCAACCCCTTCTCCAAGAAGCGAAAACGGGGTTGGCTGGGGTATAAAATAAAACATTAATTTCGGCTTTAAAAAAAAAGCATATTGTAAAATTAAAACATTAAATAGGTAAATGTAAACAGGTTATCGCATTTTTTTCAGTAAAAACTGTTTTCAAACGTGTTTTATTGACGAAATATCACTTATACAATCATACTAAAATAACCTTTCCCGTCCCTTAATGGAATTATTAAAGTCGGGACCACGTAATGTATGATCCAACCAAAGAGTCTCATAACCAATTACAGTTCGCCCAACTTGAAAAGTAGGTACATCAAAAATACTATATATCAATAATAATGCAAACCTCGGATTACTGAGTGTACTTACCCTTATCTTTCCCACGTTGTGTACATAACTACATAACAAATATAATAATAATAAAGGAAAATTCGGATTGTTTTTTAATTACCTTTAAGGGAAGTACTCTCTCGGATAACGTCCAATTTTAACGAAATATTTCGTTTTCTTGGCAACGTATAAAACTCAAACATCGTAATTGAAGTTTCTACTATTCAAGTTTCTACTGTTCAAGTTTCTACTATTCAAGTTTCTACTATTTACAATTATGCTACACTTTGAATGTGAAATTTTCCAAATTTACCATAGAAAAACAAAATAGAATGAATATCCCTGTCCAAACAATCTTCTTAATGTTTCATAGTAATTAATTAATTATTGTATGCATATAAAACATTTCTTATAAATTCCTTCTCATCCACTAGTTAAGGCAACAGTAAAGCAAATGCATATACATATGTATAGTTTGAATCCACTTTGAACGTTTCGAAAACAACCTCGAGTTTTGTAGAAAATGAAACGCGGGGGAGCAAATAGTACTACCACCGGGTCAGAGGTCACGCGGTTCGGGAAGTAATTAGGCTTGCAATCAATTTAAGATGTTATTGTCGGAAATCGCCAAGAGTAAAGAATTCTAATTATTATCTTAATGAGTTCCGCAAATCGATGTTATCGGCGCCGCCTTGAGGAAGCAGTTGTTGTTGTTAATATTGATGTTCATGGACCGTAAACTTAGTGTAACTAACTTAGTGTAACTAATTGAAGAAACCAGGAGTATGCTGCAGCACAGACCTAATAACGCATCACGTGGTCTCGTCTTAACTCCATTAAGCGATGGGAAAGCTTAATTAGCAGGATTTTATAATAGATATTTCGACAATAAAACACATTCAAAAACATTTGTTTATTGAAAAAAATCGAAACCTGTTTAAAATTACCTATTAAATGTTATAATTTTACAATATGCAAGCCTTTTTTAAGCTGAAATTATGGTTTTATTTCATACCCCAGCCAACCCCGTTTTCACTTCCTGGAGAAGGTGTTGGATGGACTGAAAACTGTGAAATGTATCTAAATTACAGGTGGAACAGTGAGGACATTTCACAAAATATTGACTTTAAACACACATATAAATTTATGAAAAGTTCCATTTCAAAACTCATCACAAATGTATTGCTCTTACTAACGATGGCATTTTCCTTACTTAAACGTTTCAAGCAAAAAAATGGAGTTTGAAAGAAACTTTCACACTTTCAGCCAAAAATGATCATATGTTTAACATTAAACAGCTTTTTATACAATTTCTTATTTTGAAAATAAAAAATAAATTATTATAATCCCATTATGCTATTCATTATGAATCTTTTGAATGTATTCTCATCAAAATCAATAACAAGTTTGAGAGGAGTTAAAAGGAAACGTTTAGGTGCCACTTGATATTTTGGCTCCTTCATTGGTTCAGATAGGAAGTTTCCAATCTGTTTGTTATTATGTCTGCGGTTATAGTTGTTCTGCATACGTATCAATGTAAATATCACGTAGTACAAGCGAAACTCCAGTTGGGTCACGTCAGCAGTAACAATGTATAACTAATTGTTGTTAATTACTCATTATCATAATTTATGAATGTATGCATAAGGGTTTCCCAAATGGTCATACTGCAGATGCGATCTATTTTCTATGCATATAATATTCTCATTTTATTTCTTAATACACTAAATGTATTTAGAAAGTTCATATTTCATTAGAATAAAGTTAACTCTTTGTTTAACTTGTATTTCAGATTTCAGTTTAAATTAAACATAATAACGCGTGTATCAAAAGTCTCTATCTAGACCAATTTAGTTTTGTCAACATTGACGAGATCTTCAAAGGGTTTAACCTGCTGCGTAAGTGTTTGAAACATCTGATTTGATCTTTAAGTCGCTTCTGATATGTTTTATTTCAGTTTTAATGCAAGTTTGTGCGAATGTTTATCATCTCGAAACTTTATTTACCATCGTTTTTTCTTAATGACTCATGTCTTGCACGTAACATAATAAAGATTTCTGCATACATAGTGTTCACAGAGAGAGAGAGAGAGAGAGAGAGAGAGAGAGAGAGAGAGAGAGAGAGAGATCAAATACTTCGATATGATCAAATGGAGGGAGGGAGGCTAGAGGCGATGAATGCATATGTGAACTGATTCGTAAACACCACGTATATAAAGAAAATGCTGTCAGCGATATACCTGCATGCATCAGCATCTTTGAAAGTATATTAAAGACAATCGCATGCGAAGTGGATTATATGCTTTAAAAGCAGATCAAGGTTGCAATATATGAATGCCTGCATACCTGTACTATACCAGTATAACTACTATAGAATTGATGCCGCACTCAGGAAAGTAGACTAAGTGAGTACTGGCAAGAATGTGATGGGAAACGTATATTGGATACTAGAATGAATGAAATGGTGTTTTGTATGTTTGTTTGAATGGTGTTTTACGTTATTTTGTGTACACGCTAGGCAATATATGACGGATGATTTGCTTGTGGCAGAGACATACCACCTCATTTTTCCTGTGTAGAACCAGTAATGTATACCTCCCGCCATCCGTAAGAATCGACACTTTCTCACTTGACAATACCAACTCCCAGTGAGATTCGAACCCGCAGTGGTGAGAGGAGAGAAAGTTTTAGACGCAGCGTCTTTACTATCCCGGCCACGCATGCGCTGTGAAATAGTGTTTTACGTCCCATTAACACAACATACATGTTATACTGGGACAGCAACCTCAGGGGGAGATGAGAGATGAAGTTTCCCATCAGACATGGGTCCGCCAGAACGTTTAATACGAAAGCGTTTCATCATGCAATGCGTTAATCATTTTGCATTTGGACTCTGACCAAAATAAACAGTTCGTGACAACAAGTAGTTAATACACTCCTCTACCCTATACGACTGTTATCGCATATTAGTGTTTAAATAAAACAGCATCCATGCACGTGGCGCCTATAAACGCGTTTTTCTCTCATTACTTCCGACTAGTTGTGGCTGTATATTTATACTTAAGAAATGTAAAACTATTAACCGCTGAAAATGTGTTTTTAAAAACATATTTGAACAAGTGTTTGTATACGTTTCAACTTTGCATAAAACAAAAAGATAAGCCTTGCACAGATGTATGTAACTTTTAGTAGATCGTGCCTCACCAAAACAAGTGATAATGATTGAGAACATGCACGTGACAGTTGTTTAACAATAAGCACCGACGTAATACTATTTTGTTTGTTATTATGTCTGTGGTATAAGCTGCTTAAGTATTGCGGTTAAATAAGTTGGAAAGTTTAAATACAATTAAGTTTAAGCGTTTAAATCATGCCGTACATTACATGATAAGTATGTTTTAATTAACACGGAACCGAAAAAGATTACAGAATAAGAATATTCCAACGTCGGGCAACACAAATATATCAATGAACTACACGTTTACACAAATATAGCAACCAACTACCCGCTTACACAAATATAGCAATCAACTACCCGCTTACACAAATATAGCAATCAACTACACGTTTACACAAATATAGCAACCAACTACCCGCTTACACAAATATAGCAATCAACTACACGTTTACACAAATATAGCAACCAACTGCCCGCTTACACAAATATAGCAACCAACTACCCGCTTACACAAATATAGCAATCAACTACACGTTTACACAAATATAGCAACCAACTACACGTTAACACAAATATAGCAACCAACTACACGTTTACACAAATATAGAAACCAACTACCCGCTTACACAAATATAGCAATCAACTACCCGCGTACACAAATATAGCAATCAACTACCCGCTTACACAAATATAGTAATCAACTACACGTTTACACAAATATAGCAACCAACTACCCGCTTACACAAATATAGCAATCAACTACACGTTTACACAAATATAGCAACCAACTGCCCGCTTACACAAATATAGCAACCAACTACCCGCTTACACAAATATAGCAATCAACTACACGTTTACACAAATATAGCAACCAACTACACGTTAACACAAATATAGCAACCAACTACACGTTTACACAAATATAGCAACCAACTACCCGCTTACACAAATATAGCAATCAATTATACTTTTATACACACATATTTTAATCAATTAACTTTATGTTATACACAAATATATAAAACCAACTGCACTTATAAACAACAGCAATCAACTAAAAGTTATACAAAAGTATTAATCAACTACGTTTACACAAATGTAGCAAAAACTACACGTTCACACAAATATATAAATCAACTACACGTTTACACAAATATATAAATCAACTACACGCTTACACAAATATATAAATCAACTACACGCTTACACAAATATAGCAATCAACTACACGCTTACACAAATATAGCAACCAACTACACGCTTACACAAATATAGCAATCAACTACACGTTATACAACCATATATTAATCAATCAACTTCAGGTTAAACACAAATATAGCAGCAACCAACTACACTTATAATCAACAGCAATCAACTACAAGTTATACAAATATATTAATATAATGTAGCAACAAATGTAGCAACAAATTACACGTTAACAAAAATAAATAAATCAACTACACGGTTAACACAAATACACACGTTATACACACTATACCAATCAGCTACACGTTATACACACTATAGCAACCAACTACACGTCAACTGTACACGTTATTAACACATATATTAATCAATCAACTACACGTCGTTATATACATATATTGCTCAATCAACTACACGATTATACAAATATAGCAATCATTACACTTACAAACAACAGCAATCAACTTCACATTATACACACATAATTATATTGATCAATCAACACACGTTATACACACATATATTGATCAATTAACTTCACGTTATACACACATATATTGATCAATCAACTCCACGTTATACACACATATATTGATCAATCACTCCACGTTATACAAACATATATTGATCAATCAACTCCACGTTATACACACATATATTGATCAATCAACTTCACGTTATACACACATATATTGATCAATCTACTCACGTTATACACACATATATTGATCAATCAACTCCACGTTATACACACATATATTGATCAATCAACTCCACGTTATACACACATATATTGATCAATCAACTCCACGTTATACACACATATATTGATCAATCAACTCCACGTTATACACACATATATTGATCAATCAACTCCACGTTATACACACATATATTGATCAATCAACTACACGTTATACACACATATATTGATCAATCAACTCCACGTTATACACACATATATTGATCAATCAACTACACGTTATACACACATATATTGATCAATCAACTTCACGTTATACACACATATACTTGATCAACCAACTCCACGTTATACACACATATATTGATCAATCAACCACACGTTATACACACATATATTGATCAACCAACACACGTTATACACACATATATTGATCAATCAACTCCACGTTATACACACATATATTGATCAATCAACTACACGTTATACACACATATATTGATCAATCAACTTCACGTTATAACACACATATATTGATCATTCAACTTCACGTTATACACACATATATTGATCAATTAACTTCACGTTATACACACATATATTGATCAATCAACTACACGTTATACACAAATATAGCAACCTTCTCCACGTTTACACAAATACAGCAATAAACTAAACTTAGAACAATAGCAACTACACCTTACAGACACATACAACTATAGCAAATCTACATACTCTACTCTACACTTTCAAAATACAGCTCTATTTGTCTTACAATGAGCCAACGAATATAGCTATACTCCTCAAAATAATTAAGGACCACATTTTGATTTGTTTCGTAACTGAACTATTTACTGTGTTTGTGTGTTTTTTGCAATTGTTTTAGTTTAGTTGTATTCTGTTACAAGTGTAAACTGTTACGTTACTCACATGTATTTACTATTTATATGAATATTGAACTCCATAATATTAAGTACTTATTACTGCTCAGTCGTGTGGTCCTTAAACTATTTTGAGGAGTATATGTTTTTATCAGATTGCATGGAATACGGCATGGTTTTTATTTATATTTATTTCGAACTTTGCACCGTTTTGCAATTCAACAAACAAATCAACATGTAACTATGTAACTACATGCAAGTTTTGTTTGTTTGTTTGTTTGGTGTTTTACGTCATTTTCAACACATGTAAGGTTATATATGACGATCGATTTAAAAAAAAATGGTGGAGGCAGACCACCCATTTCCTGGGTAGAACCAGTACTGTACACCTCTCGCCATCCGTACATGCAAGTTTTAAAAATCAACGATTCAGCGCACGTGAGCACACGTGTTCATACATAAACAAGAAATAATTCTGGCGTTTATGATGTGTGTCTCCTCTGTTTTGTATGTAAATATAAATTAGCTTTCTCCTGTTACTTGTCAGTGTGAATAATTATACTATACCTACTCAAGTGTGAGAGATAAATTGTGTATTTGAAATTAACTGCGTAATCTTGTTGTAAATCGTAATCATCGTACGCCATAAATGCTGCGTAAATTATGCAAATACATCTTCTGAATTATATCTGCGTTGGTTTAAAACGTGGCAATTTATTTTTTTAAAAACTCGCGTCATCCCGTAAAGTTTTCAGGAATTTTGTTCACCCTTTTGGGAAAGGTACCCTTACCCATTCAATTGGGAAAATTCGAGTTGTTTTGCTTTAAATTGGGAATTTTTCACTATCAAACAAAAGCAATATTGTATACTTTGCAAACACATTACATGTATTACTATTTATTCATTCTCTTGTAGTATTTCATTACCCCCAAAAAATAAAAAAAAATAAAAATTGGAATGGGAATTTTATTAATCCAATTGGAGAAAACACATACATTTTGCCATTGGGAATGGTTTCCATTGGGAATGGTACCGTATTTCGGTACCACTTGATTATAATCTACACACAAAACGAAATTTATGTTATTCAAAACTTTTATAATAAAATAGAAAAAAAATATTAATTATTGGTCTTTTAGAAACCACTCTTATTGGTAAAACAACGGTAATTACAAACTTGTTCTCCCGATAATTAACCAAATAACAACGAACAATTTAAAACTCTAAATATGATTTTAATATATATTAAAAGAGGATTGCGAATATAATGAGAATCGAATGAACTGGGCGGGATATATAAAACGCGAATTAGAAAACCTTGGGTTCGCGGATATTTGGCACAATCAACTGTTGATAGATATCCCATATGAGCAAATCAAACGCAGAATAGTAGATCAATATAAACAATATTGGTTTGGCAAGATAAATAATTCAAACAGATTATTATCATATAGCAGATTTAAATACAACCTTGATTATGAAAATTATCTAAATATTATAGCGACACCTAAATATCGTATTGCCTTAACGAAATTTAGAATTTCTGCACATACCTTAGCTATTGAGACGGGGAGATATACTAATGTTGAGCGGAGTGAGAGATTGTGTATATACTGTAATATGAGAGCTATAGAGAGTGAGTATCATTTTTTGCTTGTTTGTCCGTTTTATGCGGAACTGAGAACAAAGTATTTGCCAAGATTTTTCTGTAGATGGCCAACACTTAATAAATTTGATACTATCATGTCGAAGCAATCTAAACACTTACTCGAACAGTTAAGCAAATACCTATATTATGCCTCTGAAAAGCGCATTGTAATAATTAACACATTGATTGTATAACAACTTGTACAATACCATTTTCCGGGTATGAGTATTTATGAACGAAAGATGTCAGAAAATATATAATAATTGCATTCCTCCTTAAAAATAATTGGAATGAACAGATAGTTATATTTATTTGCATTATGTCACCATGAATGGGAGAAAGATTGTATTATTCATTTTGTAGGCTATAAACTATTGTAATGGTTTAATGCTGAATAAAATTATGTTATGTTATGTTATGTTATGCAAGCAGTTTCAAAGTCAAAATGATAGTGAGATACTGGATAAATAAATCGAGACGCTACTTCCAATGCTTGAAGTGTGCACACATACGACCCTGAGGATATCAGGGACCTTTATAGTTTATTCGTTCTCCTTGGTGATATGCGTGAAGTTGACAATACTCGTAAACCAGCAACTGAATACATCAGTGAAATGCATGATGTAGTTATTATTAATTTAGGCGCAAAAGAGCATTCGAATAAATAAAACAAACACAAACGTACGCGAATATTTGAAGTTTAATGGTGGGCCTAAAAGAAGACCTCCTAAAACCTATAAGAAACACACATCAGACTAATATATTCAGGGCGTTTCCAAATGTTGAAAAACACAAGATAACATAGCAATAGAATTTATCGTAATAGACAACGGTAGCGCGAATATTATCAAAATCCATTCTGAACACACCAGACGAAACTCAACACCGATAGCAGATGCCGAGATAGACAATGCAGCAACAATTCCTTTGTTTCTTTTGCGGTACATAGAGATTAGAAACAGATGCCTTTAATTATGACTGGCAACGAATTGGGCTTATAATCGAAGATGTTAATTTGGTATTAACATGGTAAACAGATATACCCGCGAATGTCAATTTACCTTCAATTAATTCATTTACGGCCGTCTTGACATTTCTATTTAGAAACATTGACTGGCGTTTATAGGGCAGTTAATTAAATGATTGCGTAATGTTGACATCTGTTGCTCGTTATCCGACACCTGTCTGTCGTCACGAGCAACACCAGTTACTGTTTGTATTGATGTATTGATACACACTATATGCGTGAAGGGACTATAAACCTTAGTATTACATCTATAGTTACATCGTCCTCTGGAAAACTGGTCCTTTAAACTGTTAGACATATTATAGCCACACATCTCTAGACCTTCATTCAGACTTAGACATATTATAGCCACATATCACTAGACCTTCATTCAGACTTAGACATATTATAGCCACATATCACTAGACCTTCATTCAGACTTAGACATATTATAGCCACATATCACTAGACCTTCATTCAGACTGGGTTTAATATTGTATGAGACTGAAGAAAAAAAATATTTATTTTATTTTTTGTTTTAGATGTAGATTTAAATATAGACATGCGTTACCTAAAATAGGCACGTGTTGCTTAAAATATACATTATGTTACTAAATATAGCCATTTCTTACTAAATATAGCCATTTCTTACTTGCTAAATATTGCCATTTCTTACTAAATATAGCTATTTCTTACTAAATATAGCCATGCATGCGCATCTGATGGAGAGCTAACATAATAATAATACATGCAATGAACCAGCTCCTTGTAAGATCCCTATTATTATCAGGGCAAACCCATGTCAACACCTTTTAAGGTTGTCAGAGCAGATCCTAATATCGGACGTCAGGTCACGTTCTTATTTCAATCTTTCACAAAGTGAAGCAATTAAATTTCTATATAACAATTTGACAATTTTCATCCAATTAGATACGACAGATAAAGTTATGACATTTCAGTGAAAGGGTTGAGATTACGTATTGATAAATTAACTGATAATTCTCAATTAAATTTGTTTTCCTGCTAAAGGGCATCTCACACTTTGAACCGTTTAGGAACAATGAAGGTAAATGAGACGTGATACAACATGTGCAAAGTAACATTACTGGCATATACGAGTGTTGAATATGAGTGGGTGTAACAGTTCACCCCCACCCCCACTCATCCCCACCCCGTCCCCTGTGCCTGGTCTTACCAAGACTTGTAGTATACTATTGAAGTTCTACGATTTTAAGTAATATTTAGATCTTGAATCGTTGAGTTCAAATACAAAACCCGATGATAGATCATGCTTCTATTATTATAAGCTATTGTGTCGTTTAAACAGATGCGATCGGTGTTTCAAGTAAACAAAGTCATTAAAAGAAAGATAGTGTATATGTTTAGTAGCCAGTTTAACCAGACATGAATAGTATTAATGTAAAAACACGGGCTTGTCATCTGTATGTTAATTATGTCATACGCATAGTCAACAGGATCTGTTTCAACCTACACCTCAACAAACTATATTCATAAACACGGGTGCAGTACAGGATAATAAAGCCAGCTCAGACGATTGATACGTGAATAATTGTACTAGTCTTTCTATATCATAGTCAAGGAGTGTTAAATGGGATTTTAACGCAGTGTTAGGTTAGAATGTGACAGCAATCTCAGACGGAGATGAAGGATGAAGTTTCAGATTTGCCTCTGCCAGGGAACGAACCCACGCGGACTGAGGTCTGAAGCTCCAAAGCCAAGGCATTATCCACTGAGCTACCGAGGCCGCACAAGGCAAGAAGTAACTATATGACCAAATATAAAGCCAAGACCAGTCAGTCAATGACATCATCAACAACAACATCAGCAGCAGCAGCAGTATCGCCTACCAGAGTATCACAAGATTGCCCGGAAGTGTCGATTCTTACGGATGACGGGAGGTGTACAGTACTGGGTCTACCCAGGAAAAGTGGGTGGTCTGCCTCCACCACAAAAAAATTGAACGTCATATATAACCTTACATTTGTTGAAAATGACGTAAAACACCATACAAACAAACAAACAAACACAAGACAGCCCAGTTGTAAATTGTGAATGAATCAATGATCTCAATACAAGTAAAACAGTATGCATAGATATATTTACCTGTTGTTATATCCTCCGAATGCACGACTTCTCCGTTTTGTTGTGGCACACACGATCCATAGGGTCTACAGTCGTCCCCATCGGGCTGATATCCATGGCCCCCACACGAGAGCACCCCTCCCATCTCGCACAACTAGATATCAGATAATACACGGTAGATCCAGACTCAATCAATAGTGACGCACTGGTATCGTTTCAGGCAGCAATAACGGTCCTAAAGTGAGTGATCAATGTCTCGCAGATCCTGTGCTTTAATGCAGACAAGTACGTCTCTTGTGTTTAACTGAACATGTTATTATCTCTATTCACTTCTTTTACTTCCATAAAATCGTTAACTGAAGTTGTTTTCTTCCCCCCATAAATAATTTGACCCACTTCCCTGGTTTGTCTCAAAGGTAACCTCGTACTTGGGTACTATTTTTCAACACAGTCCATGTTAACTATATGAAACTAATGTTAGGTATCCGAATAATTATATTAAACAACGTGTTTCCATAACACGTATTCCTATTTTGTTTCACGTGCACTTCTGTAGCTGTGTCCACATCTCTGTGTATATCCTGTGTATCACTGTCACCCCTGCGTTTGTGTTAAGTTGCTGTTTTTCTCGTTAGATAGCTTCTACATTGTCTTCCTTTTGACTTAATTAGATATTACATTCACCGTTAAGTTTATCCTTCTCATTCGTGTCCTTGTGTGCTTGTATAGCTTGAGTTAACGTGACTTCTTCACTTGTGGTTCGACGTTTTTATTTGGGCATATATCATGTAATCTTGTAAACAGTTACCGGCGCTTGTTTTACGTCATCCATTTACAACGGGAGCTGTCAAATAAAAAACAGATCTAACCATTGAAGTAGCCCTGACATGGCATGTAACTTGTAAGTTAAAAAGAAGGTTTTGATAATCACAAGGTTGCTAATCTAGGACAGCATTTGACATTCAGAAAGTTGAAGAACGAAGGAAGAAATTACAAACGTGAAGATTCGTTATTTTCAAATAGTATATATAATAGAGAGTGTACATGATTGTATGAGAGTATCGTTTTGTAAGTATCTTCTAACACCATGTTAATATCATATGTACATGTGATGGGACAAATTTAGGTACATTATCTTTACGTACATATTAATCATGTAATGACGATATATATGTACAAGTAACGAACGTGTATGGCGATAACATAGGGTAATTTTAAGTTTTTAAGTTGTATATGTGTATTTTCCAAATGTCCATTAATAGGCTACTATCCATACAAATAAATATACAAATATGTAATATAATTTAACTTTTTTTTTTCTTTTTTTTTTTTTACCTCTGAGTGCTTTTAATAATCCAAAATTTTAAAATTAGACGCAACACAACACAACAAAACCCAACACAACACAAAAAATAACTGTATGTAATCCTTCGGTTATCTGTACTCTATTAAACCTTCCTTTCCACTTTACAGACAGTGACATATATATATAATTAATTAGCATACTTTATTTATAGACAACCTGAGTATCCCTTTTACCTGTAATTATCCGTAATTAAAAACTAATTCCGTACTCAATATATGACAGATGAGAGTAATTATCACGCTAGTGAAACAAACATCCCGCCATTTACAATTAGACCACCTCCGGTTTTTAAAGATAGCGTATGATACCTATACAATAGGTGCATAGTCGACTACCTTGCTTTAACAGTTTGATGTAGTATAATATGTTTACCTGTATCGTGGTTATCCATCCATTTGATCTAAAGCTGACAAACATTAAGTTACCACATACTGGTAAAATAAACATTTCAGCACTCTATTTAAAGCCCTCGATTGAATAAAATCGATGAAATGGCCCAATGTGTACCGTATAAACACGTTTTAGAAATGCATTATACCGGTTGTACCACGATGTAATATCCGTGTAAAATCCGCCCTTTGTTCTATTATCGCTTGTGATTCGCGCGCACCATTAATCTAGATTATCTCCCTTGAACAAGATATTATTTGATTCGGGAAAAAACTTGTATCATTAAGTTTGAAAAAAAGTTTGTTCTGTTCCGTTCATAAAGATCATACGCGTATAATTACAAAATAAGTACATATGTATTGTTAAATCTCACTACTTGTCCACATCCGAACAAAAACACGCCTTAAAGTATATCCTATATAAATCCGGATTACTTCCCTTTAACACTATCAAGACAATTTATAATGAAATAAATTTGTACCACGCAGAGCTGTAAAAAGCTCATTTATACATAGATAAACATATTATTTTCACACAAAATGCCGCATGCACCAATCCATTCGTAGTGAGTATCTCTATCCATCACAACAAACCGTGAGAGGTGCAGCAAGTATTGGAGAAGCAAGAATGTTGAAAGATATGAAGGGAAGGAGTAAACTCGGCAGTTTTTGTATAGTTGACTGTTTTATTGCTCTACCTGGCTAAACGTGTGTAAACAGAAATATCGGCGAATAAATATAAAGAGGGCTCTATTTTAATCTTTTAAAATTCGAAATGCTAGTGTAAATGTTGTGTGAACGTTGTGTAAATGTTGACCCTAAGCGGATATATAAAGGCACTAATCATAATCAGAAGCGTCACTGTCGGGAGCTTATATACCTTTAAGTTGTTCTATCGATCCGCTAATGAGTGTATTGACATGCTATAGAAAGGTATTGTCGCGTCTGTTTTGTAGTTTTGTGCGGAGTTTTCAGATTTAAACAACGATACGAACAAACTTTAATCGGATAACGGGAGGTGTACAGTACTGGTTCTATCCAGGAAAAGTGGGTGGTCTGCCTCCACCACAAAACACGAGGGTAAATGGCCCTAAATCGATCAACTGATTACTGGCACTTTATCGAACTTCTTTAAAATCTTATGGTCATATACAATCTGTACAAGTTTGGTTAAGATTGTTCAAGAAATGTGGCCTCTGTTGTGTTAACAACATTGATATAAAGACACTGACAACGTTTGGTAAAGATCAAATACAAAACGAAAGTGCTAGAGTGTAACACATGGGGCAGGGGCAAATGTGACCCCAGGGCTACATGTAATATATGAGACCCCAGGGTCACCATTTGAACAAACTTGGTAAAGGACCATAAGAGTATAGCAAATGCAAAATATTAAACCTCTGGCTCTTGTAGTTCCAGAGTAGAGACTTTAATGTTTTTCCTATATAAGTCTATATAAAACTGTAACCCCCGGGGCGGGCTAAATTTGACCCCAGGGTCACCATTTGAACAAATTTGGTAGAGGACCATAAGCTTATAGCAAATGCAAAATATTAAACCTCTGGCTCTTGCAGTTTCGGAGAAGAAGATTTGTTTAATGTTTTTCCCTATGCAAGTCTATGTAAAACTGAGACCACAGGGGCGGTGTCAAATGTGACCCCAGGGTCACCATTTGAACAAACTTGGTAAAGAACCATACTCTTATAGTAAATGCAAAATATTAAACCTCTGGCTCTTGCAGTTTCAGAGAAGTTTCCTATATAAGTCTATGTAAAACTGTGACCCCTGTGACAGGGCCAAATGTGACCCCAGGGTCACCATTTGAACAAACTTGGTAATGGACCATAATCATATACAAAATGCAAAATATTAAACCTCTGGCTGTTGTAGTTTCAGAGAAATAAATACTCTGTTTTTCCCTATATAAGTCTATGTAAAACTGTGACCGCCGGGGCGAGGCCAAATTTGACACCGGGGTCACTATTTGAACAAAATTGGTAGAGGACCATAATCTTATAGTAAATACAAAGTATTAAACCACTGGCTCTTGTAGTTTCAGAGAAGAAGATTTTTTAATGTTTTTCCTATACAAGTCTATGTAAAACTGTGACCCCCGGGGCGGGGCCAAATTTGACATCAGGGTCACCATTTGAACAAACTTGGTAGAAGACCATAAGCTTATAGCAAATGCAAAATATTAAACCTCTGGCTCTTGCAGTTTCAGAGAAGAAGATTTTTGAAATTGTTTTCCTATATAAGTCTATGTAAAACTGTGACCCCCGGGTCGGGGCCAAATTTGACCCCAGGGTCACATTTGAACAAACTTAGTAGAGGATCATAAGCTGATGCTACATGTAATACATGAGAGCTCTGTGCCTTATGGTTTCAAAGAAGAAGATTTTTAAAAGTTTTTTCCTATATAAGTCTATGGAAAAATGCAAAATCTCAATATACAAACTTTAGACCACCGGGGCACGGCCATTTTTGACCCCGGGGACTTCATTTGAACAAAATTGATAGTGTCTGCGTTGGCAATCATTTTAAAAGAAAAACTGTCGAAGTTCTTGAGAAGAAGATGTTTTAAGGTTTCGATCATATATGGTAATGTCATCCATGTGAAGATTGGTCAAAATTGGCCAAGCGGTTTCTAAGGAGAAGTCGTTTGAAGCAAAACTTAACGACGACGACGACGGACGGACGAGGACGAACGACGGACGAAGAATATATCACATTGAGCCTTCGGCTCAGGTGATCTAAAAATCGACCGTCATATATAACCTTACATGTGTTGAAAATGACGTAAAACAACACACAAACAAACACAGCTTTAATCACAAACACAGATGCTCTACTTAAAGCGAAGAAGTGGAAACCTCTTTCAAATTAAGGAAAGGTGTTCCAAACGATTGCAACAATTTCTGCAAGTATGTAGAGAGATGTTCATCTGCTTGTATTCGTTAAACTACTAGTATTTGTTCTCACTAGATGACATGCAACTATTTTATTCCACATGTAGCTAATTGTTCATATGTGTGCATGTATTTATAATCTCTGTAAACGAGGAAATAAATAGTGCATATATACATGTATGTGGACGTGACTGTGTACGTTAATACGACAAAAATAAAATTCATTGTCCCTATATATATTAACAGGCGTATTATTGAGGCCCTCCGAGGGGGTCCATATTCCCTTGATATTCCCAAATATATTTAGCTTTTTCCCCCAAAATCATTTTTCCAATGTTCCCTTGTTCTCCAAAAATACTAACTATAACAGTCGGTGTTCCCTTGTTCCCCACAAATAAAATGACCATGTTCCCCTGTTCCCCAAAACCCCTGGGAGACCATCATTATTATAATACTAATGTTTAGGAGATAATTTAAACGAACTATTTTCACAACTGCAACTTCCATTGTTTTCATTCATATCGGGGTTGGAGTAAATGTGACTAGCATCGGGTATACATTGATATTAAAATCCACAAGAAAAGCGGCATAATTTATATACAACCATTAACGAACGCATTTATTTTACGTTTTTTTAAGTTATTATTATAAAATCCGTGGAGTATATATATATTTATTTTTTTCGCCGTGCAACATGTCATAAACTTTAAGAATGAGTGTTATGTATAACCCGTCTAGTGAACGACTACAGGTTCTACTCGCCACGTCTTGTAACTACTATTTCATATGATAACATGTCTAATATCACGTTTTGTCCTGCACCTTCTTGTTCCTGCACGAGGATCTGTCCTGACGTCTCACTCTGTACAATAGTGTTCCGCCTCATACATGTATAACCATGATTCGACTCGTACATTGCACATGAATCCTATCCTACGGATATCTATTGAATATTGGTTCAATATTGCCCACCCATTCATTCTCTGCATTGACTTGCGCGTATTGCACACATCATGATTTGTGTCGTCCGGATATGTCTTTATGATCAAATGCCGTGCTCATATCCGTTTTTATCCGAATTGTTTTAAAATAGTTTGCATCGACTTGTTCTGCGGGTTTTCAATATTGTTCCACGGTGTTTCGCCATCTCAAACGTGTTTTCCCTATCATTTCCCGACCATTACAGTTTTGGCTTGTCTATAGTCATTACTGTACTGGCTTGTTTAGGCTTTACTGCGACATGTGTTCATTCCGGTTGAGTCCAAATTTCCAGACAAGTGCGTCATCCTAGTCGTGCCATATGATCGAGTAAAAGGTGATAGTACGAACTGCTGGTCAGTGCGTAGACTGGTGCCTGCTGTTCAGTACGTAGACTGGTGCCTGCTGGTCAGTACGTAGACTGGTACCTGCTAGACTGGTGCCTGCTTGTCAGTACGTAAACTGGTGCCTGCTGGTCTGTACGTAGACTGGTGTCTGCTGGTCAGTAGGTAGATTGGTGTCTGCTGGTCATTACGTAGACTGGTGTCTGCTGGTCAGTACGTAGACTGGTCCTGCTGGTCAGTGCGTAGACTGGTGCCTGCTGGTCAGTACGTAAACTGGTGTCTGCTGGTCAGTACGTAGACTGGTGCCTGCTGGTCAGTAACGTATACTGGTGTCTGCTGGTCAGTACGTATACTGGTGCCTGCTGGTCAGTACGTAGACTGTTGTCTGCTGGTCAGTACGTATAGTGGTGCCTGCAGGTCACTACGTAGACTGGTGCCTGCTGGTCAGTACGTATATTGGTGCCTGCAGGTCTGTACGTAGACTGGTGCCTCCTGGTCAGTACGTAGACTGGTGCCTGCTGGTCAGTACGTAGACTGGTCTCTGCTGGTCAGTACGCAGACTGGTGCCTGCTGGTCAGTACGTAGACTTGTGCCTGCTGGTCACTGCGTAAACTTGTGTCTGCTGGTTAGTACGTAGACCGTTGTCCGCTGGTCAGTAGGAAGACTAGTGCCTGCTGGGTAATGCCTATATATGATATGCCCTGTATAACAGTGTTACAATGGACGTGTACTTTCATTTATATATTTAGAACAGCACATTACTTGACAAAACCATTTACATTTGTTAGATATTTGTGCAATTATGATAAAAACTATTCCTATGCATTTTCACCTCACCCGTATTTTCACATCCCTCGCCGTTCAAAAAAGTGCCACGTTATACTCTGGCAAGCGAGAATGTGATGATATATCTACACTGATTTTTTTTATTTGCTTTAAAATATTGCCGGATCATAGAAACGACAAAAGACAAGTGTTCACATACCACTGTGCACAGACACATTAGTGATGATAGCTGACTATAGCATGCACATCTAGCCAGACTTCTTGACATGAATATCTCGTTTTTATTGGGCTATATTTGTACGTTTTATCTTTACTTTAGGTCGTATAATCCTCTATATTGTCCTTTGTAGTCGTCTTTATTTCCAAACAATATGTTTGTATACGCTAAATATCAGTCTGAAAGATAAATACATTAGGCCATAATAAAAAGTATGTTTGTTTGCCCGAACGCGACCGGTCCAAAAGTCGGCCCGACTCCAGAAGTGTGTTGTTTTTAAGACAATTTTAAGTCGTAACCTGTCGGACCCGCATTTTATACGGTCCCGCATTGTAAAAAATAAAAAGAAACGAATTGTTCCTACCTAAATACCCATCTGCAAAATCTAAGGTCGGGTTTGGGCAAACAAAGATATTTTAAGTGTGGCCTAATGTTTATATGACCGCTGTTTAGTTGGATACATGACCGGAATGTTAATGGTACTGCCATTGTCATATTTCAGGTTTTGAACAATATTTCAATAGCTATTTTAAATTGTCACTACTTGCGGGTTATAACGACTTCTAGATAAACCATCGTTTAACGAGATAATTAAAACATCATTGTTATTTGAAAACCCCACGAAACGTCATCACAACTATTATTATGATGAGACGTAAATAAATCAATAGATACTACTGAAATAAAATAAAAGAAACAAAACTGAGTTGTATAGCTCTAACAGTTTTAATAGGACACCTGTTTCTAATTAAGTAGTGTATAACCAAATTGAGCGGTTCTCCAGTGTGTTTGCGAACTGATAATATCAACATGGTCGACGTAATTATTAAAGTTTTTGTTTAAATTTTTTAAATTGTTTAAAAAGATAGCACACTATTGTAACTGATCAGGTATTATATCCCAATATAACACTTTTTTATTTATTTTTTATTAATTACTACTGAAAGATGACGTTGGTTCAACAAAGATGTACTTTAAAGTATGAGGGATAACATCCCGAGTTAACCTTTTTTAAGTTAAATGAAATAACAATTAAAACATCAACCGTATGCTTATTGATTCAGGGTTTTTTCCATCACCCTCTCAGGGCGCTTTCCTAATATCACCTAAATGTACTGCCTTCGTTCGTTCCTTCATTCCTTCATTCGTTCGTTCGTTCGTTCGTTCGTTCGTTCATTCATCCATCCATCCATCCATCCATTCATCCATCCATTCATTCATTCATTCATAGTATAACACTAATTATATTATTACATTTTTACATTGCTAGGTCAATTAATCATTCATAGATAATGTCCCGAAACATTAATTCATACATAGTTCCACTGGGACAAACTTTGTATAATTAAGGTCATTATAGAAAAAAACACTGACGTGTGTGTAAAACTAGAGCACAGTTAGTATAACACGCTGTAGGTATGAAACCACCAATTACTTTCCCCATTGACACCAATGTTAAAATGTCACATATCAATGATATGGATAATACAGCAGTGTTATTTCCATATAGAAAACTAATTGTCCGCTTGGAAAATCACCAGAAAAGGTGGGGTCACAATACATGTAAGCAAGTTCTTGTTTGTTTACTAAACAGGTCAAGGGTACAGCTGTTGATAGGACCAATTAGACATCAAGAGCAACATTCCTGTGATGTTTCATGAACATCCGTCAAGTAGTTTCGGAGGAGTAGTCGCTACAAGTTTATGCTATATGACTCTATGTAAACAAAGATGGCCACTGGTAGCCATGTTTAACGTCGAATCAAAACGATTTTCGACAAGAACCAACCTCATGTTATGCTGATTATTTTAGAAAAAGTCCCATATCAATAACCCTTATAGTTTTCAAGAAGTAGTCGCTATAAACTTGTATTTTAAAAATTCATTTTTAGCGTTGGCGGACATCTTGGATCTCACATCAACGTGAATATCTGCTAGGATCAACTAGACATCATGCGCAACATTCCTGTAAAGTTTCATAAAAATCCATTCTGTAGTTTTAGAGGAGTATTCGCTACAAAAAAAGTTTACGGACGGACGGACGACGGACAACGCACCACGGCATAAGCTTTGCTGATCTTTAATCAGTAGAGCTAAAAACCTCAAAACTCCCTGTTTCCGAACATTGAAAGAATAACTAAAATTTCCCTGACCCAAGGAAGCCCTTTAAATTCATGGATTTAAGCTACTTTTAGTCAAATGAGATTATAGAAATGTTTGTTTGTTTGTTTGTATGTATGGTGTTTTACGTCATTTTCAACACATGTAAGGTTATATATGACGGTCGATTTTTTGTGGTGGAGGCAGACCATCCACTTTTTCTGGGTAGAACCAGTATTGTACTATAAACCTCCAGCCATTAGTAGGAATAGAATTTTCCTCATTTAAAGGTCGAGCTACAGCAATGTAATTATATTGTCGTTAAGTATCCGTGTCCTGAAACCGTGCAAGCATACCTTAACAATCAATCATAACACACTAGGTATATCTCTTTGATGGCTTAATTGCGATTATATCAGCAAAATAGGGTAATACCATGGGCATTGACTAATCACCTGATGCAAAAACATATTTTAAATCGATAATTATAATCAATAGAGTCTGGATTTGAAACAAATGCACTATCACGCGAGTCTGTAGAGATGGTCGCCTATACGATTCGAGTTATCAGTGGTCGTATCTGGTCTACAGGTAGGTACCCGGGGTACATCTTTATTCACGTCTGTCTGTACGCAAGTCTGAAGAGATGGTCGCCTACACGATTCGAGTTATCAGTGGTCGTATCTGGTCTACAGGTAGGTACCCGGGGTACATCTTTATTCATGTCTGTCTGTACGCAAGTCTGTAGAGATGGTCGCCTACACAATTCGAGTTATCAGTGGTCGTATCTGGTCTACAGGTAGGTACCCGGGGTACATCTTTATTTACGTCTGTCTGTCTGTCTGTCTGTCTGTCTTCTCTCTCTTTCTACAGGTACAGACACATACAGATATGTACCCTGGGTACACATACAGAAATGTACCCTGGGTTACTTTCTGTATTATCCGGTACGAAAATATCTGCATATTGTCGACAGTAAAACAAACTGCTTAAGTATGCCATTAGACAACTAATATTTATTGATATTCAACCTCGGAGGAAGATGAGCTGAAAGATGACGTTTCCTCACACATGATTCTGCCAGGAAGCGAACTCACGCAGTGCAGAGGTCTGTAAACATCATATTAGGTTAAATTTGGACGGCAACCTCGAAGGAAGATGAGCTGAAGGATAACGTTTCCCTCAGACATGCTTCTGCCAGGAAGCGAACTCACGCAGGGTAGAGGTCTGTAAACATCATATTACGTTACATTCGGACGGCAACCTCCGAGGAAGATGAGCTGAAAGATGACGTTTCTCTGTCATGCTTCCACCAGGAAGCGAATTCACTTAGGGCAGAGGTCTGTAAACATCATATTATGTTACATTCGGACGGCAACATAGGAGGAAGATGAGCTGAAGGTCATGACGTTTCCCTCAGACATGCGTCTGCCAGGAAGCGAACTCACGCGGGGCAGAGGTCTGTAAACATCCTATTGGGTTACATTCGGACAGCAACCTCGGAGGAAGTTGTTCTGAAGGATAACGTTTCCCTCAGACATGCTTCTGCCAGGAAGCGAACTCACGCAGGGTAGAGGTCTGTAGACATCATATTAGGTTACATTCGGACGGCAACCTCGGAGGAAGTTGTTCGGAGGAAGTTGTTCTGAAGGATAACGTTTCCCTCAGACATGCTTCTGCCAGGAAGCGAACTCACGCAGGTTAGAGGTCTGTAGACATCATATTGGGTTACATTCAGACGGCAACCTCGGAGGAAGACGACCTCACGCAGGGCAGAGGTCTGCAGTTCTAACGCCAATGTCTTATCCACTGAGCTACTGAGGCCGCTTCATCGGAACATGTTGCATCATTATAAGGTCTGACTTACTCTTGTCAAGGACACAACAAATGAAAATCCATAATTCTCAAGGACAACAATATGAAAGGATTCCAAATATTTGGAACATGTATGCAAACAAAAGCAATATGGGCCCATATGGCAAACTACTAGCTGCTGCTGACTTTTGTAAGAATATGAGGAATATTGATGTTATGATGAAACAGGAAACCATTTCCTGACGATTATTACCAGGGGTTTTATATTGTATATATAAAACCGAGTAATTACTGAATATTTTAGAAAACAAATGGCTTTCAAGTTAACATCCAATCAATAAAGATGCTATAAACAGGCAAAGTATTCCATATAGTATAATTCTAACTAGACAGTGGGCGAACAATGACGAGAGCAGACTTATTGAGTCTCACAGAAGGATCAATAAACATCGGAAATTACCAGACAATTAAATTTCCTTTAGACAGAAAATACATCCGGCTTCGTTATACATTATGAACAAAAAAAAACATGTCTTTTTTTTGTTCATAATGTATAAGACGCTCTACTTATAGAAAACTTGAATTGTGTCCACAGACACGGGTGACCCCGTAAAAAGTGTAACAAATGAGAAAAATATACTCATCTTTGAAAGATAATCGACTGGAGGCAAAAACTGAAGTTTGCGACACCAAGTGTGTTTTAATAGACCTTTTAAACTAACCAAAGGCCACATCCCATGTAAAGTACATTTATAGTTACATTGACCTTGTCGCCGAGTCACAATGACCTTGTCGCCGAGTAACATTGACCTTGTCGCCGAATAACCCTAAAAGCAGTTCCTTTTGTCCCTTTTGCGAGAGTTGTATGCGACACTCAATCTATATATGGTGAAACTGTCTGCCTAACACGTTCTTTTTGACCCAATTTTTTATTGCTGAAGTATGATCCGAGCAAGAGTTTTATTTAAACATTCGCCGCGACCGTGACCTTAGGTTGGGTAGTACATGAGACTCCGTCTCCATGTGGTAAACCTTTCTGCCACGTTTTGATCCAATCATTCATTGTAAAGTTAACGGCCCGGCCATTAAACAGGGACGTACGTTAGTTGACCTATGACCTTAGCTGCAACCTTGACCCTTTCAAAGTTTCGGCTTTTACCAATTTTCAGCCACCCGTATCAACCATTTATAATTATTAATCTCATGAAATGTTGTTTCATGCAACTCATTGACCTTTCGTATTTCCATAAAGAATACATTTATGATTATAAATATTGTTTAAGAAGAATATCAAATTTTACAACCATGCTAAATACATATAAGCCGCCATTTTGTGAGACGAGAACGTTTGATGTTACAACATCTATAAATTACTCGCTAAAGGTAATCTTTATGGCGTTTCTGAATTTTGCATGCGACATACCATTAAAGTATAATCACACAATGATCCCATTATATGAAGTGGTTATGAAATAAAGTTACGGACCGGACACAAAAACTGCACGATTTTGCCCCATGACCTAAATATGTTCTCCCATATACGATCATATACGTTTCTGTATTCAACCTAAATGCCCAAATATCAAGTCACGGGAAAAGTAGGACTTCACACATCAGAAAGTAGGGATAGTAGGGCTATTTTTGTATTAAGGTTTAATTCCACTAAATCAGCCGGATGTGCTTGCCTGGAGCAGTCGAAAGTAGTTCTGTATTAAAAAGTGCTTTTTTTTCTTTCTTTAAAATCTTTTTTTAGTGCAATTTCCTGTTAATTGTTGGCTGTAACTGTATTCTGGACATATTGTTGATATTTGAAAAGGGAGCTCATCATGTTTTGACAGTTTTTTTATATAGATTTCAGAAGTGAAAGTAGACAGGGTACGAAATTGCAAGGGGTAAATAAGCTTTGACCTTTGACCCGGTTTTAGCATAAAACTGAAGAAATGTTTCTTAGAAGGTATTAAACCCCCTATTTCCTTGTTGATGTTTAATAGCAGACATGTTTATTTGCATGATAAAGTAAATTTCCCAGAATTCTAACAAGGTTTGAGTTTTTAACAGGTTGTCAACATTCTAACTTTACTATGGAAGGGCAATGGAGACTCATTTACGCTATTATAACATATAAGAACTCTTACCTCACTTCCCAAGAACATTTTGTTGTGTATAAAACAAACGGTACATTTACTTGCCACGTATACACCATGACGCCTCAAGCCTGCTTCACACTGCATTAAACTGTCGACCTGGAAGTGGATTAGATCCAATTTTAACATAAACAGGATCATTTAACATTTTATTTACAATATAAAAGCATGGCAATTAGCATTTTAACTAACAATTAACTAAGCTAACGTATTAGTAGACTGCCATAAGGTGAAGGTATCCAATTTAAGACATAAAATCAACATATTTAGGAAAACATAAAAAAGATAGTTTTGTACATATCAAAGAACTGTAAAGATAATGAAACAATGCCTTTGAAGCACTACATCTAGCAGATCCTATTACAAGTATTTAGGCAAGTAATATGAAAAGTGCAGTTTACAAGGCGTTTGTAGCACTACATCTAGCAGATCCTATTACATGTACTTAGGCAAGTAATATGGTTATTGCAGTTTACAAGGCTTTTGCAGCACTACATCTAGCAGATCCTATTACATGTATTTAAGCAAGTAGTATGGACAGTGCATTTTACAAGGCTTTCATGGCACTACATCTAGCAGATCCTATTACATGTATTTAGGTAAGTAGTATGGAAAGTGCATTTTACAAGGCTTTCATGGCACTACATCTAGCAGATCCTATTACATGTATTTAGGTAAGTAGTATGGAAAGTGCAGTTTACAAGGCTTTTGTAGCACTGTATCTAGCAGATCCTATTACATGTATTTAAGCAAGTAGTGTGGAAAGTGCATTTTACAAGGCTTTCATGGCACTACATCTAGCAAATCCTATTACATGTATTTAGGCAAGTAGTGTGGACATTGCAGTTTACAAGGCTTTTGTAGCACTACATCTAGCATATTCTAGTACATGTATTTAAGCAAGTATGCAAATTGCAGTTTACAATGCTTTTGTAGCACTACATGTAGCAAATCCTATAACATGTGTTTAGGCAAGTTGTATGGAAATTGCAGTTTACAAGGCTTTTGTAGTACTACATCTAGCATATTCTAGTACATGTATTTAAGCAAGTATGTAAATTGCAGTTTACAAGGCTTTTGTAGCACTACATGTAGCAAATCCTATAACATGTATTTAGGCAAGTTGTATGGAAATTGCAGTTTACAAGGCTTTTGTAGTACTACATCTAGCATATTCTAGTACACGTATTTAAGCAAGTATGTAAATTGCAGTTTACAAGGCTTTTGTAGCACTACATCTAGCAAATCCTATAACATGTATTTAGGCAAGTAGTGTGGACATTGCAGTTTACAAAACGTTTGTAGCACTACATCTAGCAAATCCTATAACATGTATTTGGGCAAGTAGTGTGGACATTGCAGTTTACAAGGCTTTTGTAGCACTACATGTAGCAAATCCTATAACATGTATTTGGGCAAGTAGTGTGGACATTGCAGTTTACAAAACGTTTGTAGCACTACATCTAGCAGGTCCTATTACATGTATTTAGGCAAGTAGTATGGAAATTGCAGTTTACAAGGCTTTTGTAGCACTACATCTAGCATATTCTAGTACATGTATTTAAGCAAGTAGTATGGAAATTGCAGTTTACAAGGAATTTGTAGCACTGCATCTAGCAAATCCTATTACATGTATTTGGGCAAGTAGTATGGAAATTGCAGTTTACATGGAATTTGTAGCACTGCATCGGGCAAATCCTATTACATGTATTTAGGCAAGTAGTATGGAAATTGCAGTTTACAAGGCTTTACTAGCAGTATATCTAGCAGATCCTATTACATGTATTTAAGCAAGTAGTTTTCAAATCAGCAAATAAAATAGATAAGCACATGAAAGCTTGTATATAATATTGCTACCATAAAACATCAGACTTCAATCAAAGCGTACTTAAGTACTTCTAATCAGACATACTCCAGCATATGCATCATTGGGAATATTTAAGAATACTTTAGTACAAAAGCCTTGTAAACCACTTTAAACAAAAACATAAAATAATAAACGTTATCATTTACCTGTGTAGCCATGCTCAAGACAGGTAGCCATTACTACTGCTGAATGTGACGCAATACTTGAAACACCATGGCCCTTCCATGCCTCTTAACTAAAAGAATACTTAACACAACTTTTTAATCATTAAAGGTCAATAAATTACATATCTTTTGATAATGAGTTTATATTTTTTGGAACTTTTTTTTAAAAAAAAAGGAGGGATAGTAGGGCTATTTTATGAAAAAGTTGGGGAAAGTAGGGAGGACTTCAAAAAAGTAGGCCACTCAGTTCACGGGATTGCCAAATTGAAGTCTTCATGAAAGCCTAAATCTGGTCAAAATTGCAAATCCGCGACAAAACGAGCGTTTTACCTTGACCACAGACCTAGGTCTGTGCCATGATCAGCGACCTTGAATTTATTTAATTAGTCAAGGGCAATTGCTCTGAAATACGTACATCAATTTTACTTTTTGTCGAACTTATAAAATATCTTACTTTTACATTCAAACCCATTTGGTGAAAATGCAAAGTAATAGTGATATAGTGTAACCAATAGATTATTTTGCAATATTCTGGAACTCGAGTTTTTTCATTATCGGGTGCCGGTGACTTTGACCTTTGACCTCAAAATGAATAGGGGTCGTCCTCTCACCAAAGGCAGTACACCTATGGAGTATCATGAGCTTTGCTTCAGGGGAAAAGGAGTTATGGAGCGGACACGGTTTTTCATTATCGGATGCTGGTGACATTGACCTTTGACCTACTGACCTCAAAATCATCAGTGATCGTGGTCTTACCACAGGCAGTTCACCTATGACGTTTCGCGTGATTTGCCTCAGTGGAAGAGGAGTTATGGAGCGGACAAGGTTTTTCATTATCGGGTCCCGGTAACCTTGACCTACTGACCTCAAAATCAATAGGAGTTGTACTCTCACCACAGGCAGTTCATCTTTGAAGTTTCATGAGATTTTCTTCACGGGGACAAGAGTTATGGAGCGGAAAAGGTTTTTGATTATCGGGTGCCGGTGACCTTGACCTTTGATCTACTGATCTAAAAAATCAATGGGAGTCGTCCTCTTACCACAAGCAGTTCAACTTTGAAATGTCATGATATTTGCTTCAGTGAAAGTGGAGTTATGGAGCGGACAAGGTTTTTCATTATCGGATTGACCTTTGACCTCACAATCCTCTCACCGCAGGCAGTTCGTCTGTAACGTTTCATGAGATTTGCTTCAGTGGAAGAGAAGTTATGGAGAAACACTTTTTTTCATTATCGGGTCCCGGTGACCTTGACCTTTGACCTACTGACCTCAAAATTAATAGGAGTTGTACTCTCACCACAGGCAGTTCATCTTTGAAGTTTCATGAGATTTGCTTCAAGGGACAGGAGTTATAGAGCGGAAAAGTTTTTTGATTATCGGGTGCCGGTGACCTTGACCTTTGATCTACTGATCTCAAAATCAATAGGTGTCGTCCTCTTACCACAGCCAGTTCAACTTTGAAGTTTCATGAGATTTGCTATGTTTGTGTCGTTCTAAGGTTTAAAGTCCCTCCGACAACAAACACGACAAGCGCAATCCGGAGACACGTATCTTGAAGTGATGATCACAATAGAGTCTGGACTGATCTGCGTGGAATGAGTTGGTTGATCTGGTGCTACCGTGCTGTGTAGTCGATTCCGTTGGTTGTGTGTAGTTGGGTTGTCGCTTTCGCTCTGTGTAGGTTTCGCTGCGGCGGTAAAGTGTTGTCTGGCGTCGCGTTGGCTCAACAATCCGCTAGGTGGTGCTGTCCTACATACGCTACTGGTATATGGTCGGGGGTCCTGGTTTTGGGGCCACACCCATCACAGTATGAATCCTGCGCCGCACACACCACCCGACGGCCGGCCCCCCTTCGGTCTTCAGTCAAATGTAGGCCTCGGCCTCGGCGTTGATCGGGTTATGGTTGCGCCCCATGTTGATCTCAGCTCCGGCTCCGGCCCGCGGACTTCTGACTTCCAGGTTCAGTAGCCATCAGATGATGTGTGCTGTGATGGGACGCAGGAGACATCCTCACTCTCGGTCAAGTGGCACTCATGATTCACCGCAAATTAAATCATGAGTGTCACCAGTGTCCACTCAGCAATGTGCACGCGGTGAAGATATCAGGTGGATGATATTTGCTTCCGTGGAAGAGGAGTTATGGAGCGGACAAGGTATTTCATTATCGGATCCTGGTGACCTTGACCTTTGACCTACTGACCTCAAATGAATAAATGAATGGTGTTTTACGGCACATAAATAGGTCATATTGTGCGCAAAAACTGATGAAAGATGAAGAAATGAAGTAGTAATTAAAAATTAATGTAAATATATAAAGACAAAACTATTTACAAATAAGGGATTATATGGTAGTAATATAAACTGTAAATCAACAAATGCCCGTCAACGGGTATATAAACAAGTAAATATATATTAGAACATATTATAATGATTTATATAGTCTGATTTCTTTCAGGAAATCTAAAACAAGCCTAACATCTATAGTATCAAATAACTCTTTCACAGTATTAACATTAGTGTCAATAGGGGTCGTCCTCTCACCACAGGCAGTTCACCTATGAAGTTTCACGAGATTTGCTTCAGGCGGAAAGTAGTTAAGGAGCGGACAAGGTTTTTCATTATCGGATGCCGGTGACCTCTGATCTACTTACCTCAACATCAATAGGGGTCGTCCTCTCACCATAGGCCGTTCACCTATGAAGTTACATGAGATTTGCTTCAAGGGGTGAAGAGTTATGGCGCGGACAAGGTTTTTCATTATTGGGTCCCGGTGACCTTGACCTTTGACCTCAAAATCAATATAAAGGTCCCTTGATCCATTTGTGTTCTTAATCAATGGAATGATATTAAAAGGAAGAATTGGGTTTTGCATTTTTTCCATTTGTGTTGTGGAGATATTTTTTAATGTAAGCTTTAATTGCCGCAATAACTCCATTGTATGGCAGAAAATGTGCATTTACATTAAACAAGTTATTAAATTCCTCAACAAAATAAAAGTTTCCATCCTCATCTATTAAATCATTAAGTTGATGAATACCCTTTGAGTACCGAGATTTGTAAAATATTACATTACCTCCGAATAAAATATTAGAATTATAAAATAGTGGAGTTGGTGATCAATTGTTAGCACATAAAATGCCCTTATTTAGTTTTAAAATATTAATGTAAGCTTTTAACACATCCTTCCAAATTATTATTATTTTTATTAATAATTCTGAAAAACTTATCCCAGGTAAGTTTATAATATGGGTAGCTATTGTCCACCTTTAAACAAAAGTCTTCTAATACAAGTTGCCTTAAATCCAAATATGAATGCTTGGAGATTAATCATTTTCAGACCTCCTCATTATACTGTTTAATTAAAATGCTTTTCTTTATCTTTGCTGGTCCCTCCCATAAGAATTCATCAAACATGTCATTTATTGTTAAATAATTGAATCATTTGGGTGAGGACAATGAAATAAATAAATGATTAAGAATGGGTAATGATATTGTTTTAATTACAGTTATTTTACTAATCGGTGTAAGATATTTACGTCTCCAAACTTTGATTAGGTTTTTTGTTGTTTCTATCTTATCATTATAGTTTATATCAATAATCTTATCAAGATCAACATTAAAGTGTATAGCTGCCCCATGCTCATTTCCATTTGGTTTTAACTGAGTATGTACTGTACTTTCTTGTCCCAATCCAAACTACCTGAGTCTTGTCAACCCTGAGTCCAGAAATGTTCGCAAATAGGAAAGTTCATCGAGTGTTTTATTGAGTGAATTATCTGACCCATCCAGAAAAATGGAAGTATCATCGGCAAATTGTGAAAGTTTATATTCCATATCATTTATAGATATTCCTTTAACTTTTTTTGTTATTTTGATTTTTTATTGCTAAAATGTCAGCACATAATATAAATACATGTATATGCGGCGATAACGGGTCCCACTGACGGCACCTCCGTAATATACCCAAAACGTATAGCTCTCACAACAAAATGCCCCAGTTTCTTCCAAAATACTTTAAAGTAGTCAGCCCCAAAACCATCAGTACCCGACGAACGATTATTTTTCATATAAAATAGCGATAATGATGCTTTCTGATAGGTCAATAGGCCCTCTAATGAATTTGGGTACACTTAGTCCTGGACATTCTTTATCTAAATCTATTGTTTCTAATATTTCATCTCTGCTGGAGTAAAGAGATCATTTTTACTTCAGTCATTTATGTATAAAAGAAAAATGTGTTAATATGACCAACTGGGAGAGAACACATACAACAATGAAAAAATGAAAAACGGATGTTTTAATTGTCACATTAATGATATGTTTCAGTTTAGATTCATTTATAATTATAAAAATAAAATAAGAAACATAATATACCCAATATTGGTGCGATTTGCGGCGCAATCCTGAAAAAAAGTAAACTAAATTGGACTTTAAGGTGTACCAACACACAAGGATTTGTACAATATTGTAGCCCCTTTTTGTACAAATCCTTGCAACACATGAAAGGTTATATGGCTCCTAACAGGAATGAATATGCCAGGCTCATCCTCCATGTACATCAAGATAACAATATGGAGAATGGGCCTAGAACCTTCTTACCTGCAGAGTTGCTGCAAATTCTATAGTAGACACTCCATTTACGATGGATATACGCGGTGTCATGATAAAGACCTTGAATGAGTATGATAAAAAATGAAAAAAATAATATGAATGGTGGTGTCCTACCCCTCTGCATGTGACAGTGTGTTTGTGAGATTGCAGTGTTGTATTCTACCCCAAAAAGTATCCTAAATGTTTAAAAAAATGTTTAAAAAAAAAAAGAAGTATTTTTTTTAGAGGGTAGGTTGGAGCTCAATATTTATAGCTTTATATCTCAACGTGTTTTGTACAAAAAGGGGCTACAACTAATTACAGAAGGGACATCCCTGTCATGTTGTAGGCCTTTTAATCAATTTTTTTAAAATTTATTTCTTGTTACACGAAATTCATAAATGTTGACATTTCGCTTAAAAAAGTCAAGCCTTTTCAGTATTGTGTTTAATGTTAAGAGATTGCAATGTTTAATGCCTAAGTTTGCTCACCTGCTTGAGTCAAATGTGCATTCTGTCGATAATGAAACTTTAAAGAGGTAACCATTAGTGTGTTCGGTGCTGTTTAAACCTTCTTTCCGAAAGGACAGGCCTAATGTCGCCCTGTACCATTCGATTAACAGTAGCATATTAAACATACAATATATAGTGGAAATACCCATTATGCGTTTCTTTTTCTTTTCAGTATACCTTCCTGTCAGACGGAGCTACATAATGACATCTGGCACTTAGTTTTCAAATATTTATGAGTCAATGGCAGACCATAAACTAATATGAGCCAGCTTATAATATTTTCAAAAACACAACTTTGGATCTCACATTAATAAAGCAGCAATTAGTAGATCAACTGACTTGTAAATATAACAATTGCCTTGTGTGTGTTTTTTATTCAGATTTATTGAAACAACTACCAGAATATTTGCACTTAAAGGGATCAGCGGCGATCTTTAAGGGTGTTTGGTGTCATTCCAAATACAAATGAAAACCCTAAATGTGCTTTAAATTAAGCTGCACGTTACCTATGCTTTTTGCTACTGTTTATTCGTATTTGGACTGACACCCATAATTCTACCACATCGCTTTCAGTCCCTTTAAAAAATAATGAGTATCAATTAGTCCGTCTCTTCAATGAACTGGTATAGACCTAGTGGAATATACATGAGAGAGAGACCTACATCTTGCACACAAAATGCTTTAAACTAAAGGTAAACAATTACAACAATAGATACAAAAGTTGTAAATACAGGTTCTCTCCCTTGATTGAACTTCTCTTTCTATCAGTTTGTTTTGAAGATGAAATAAGAGAAAATCCGTCACAAGTACTGTACTAGTGGAGTTGAAAAACAGCATAAAATGTCCTTTGTAAAGATAAAAAACATGAACTCTTTGATACCCAACGTTGTGTGGACATGACGTTATGCGGTTACATTTTTTTGCTTTTATGACGTTTTGACGCTAAAGTTTGTCTAATGACATGGCATTTTATGTCCATCAAAATTGTTTTTTACTTATCTGACTCTAGTGTTATGTGACAAAATGGATCTCAACTCGCCAAAAGGCTCGCTAAAATTAAAATAACTCATAACTCGTTTCATAAATCTGATATAAAATGGTCACTCGTTTAAGTTCCTATATATAAGGACTAGGCAGTGATCTCAATTATTGGTCCTTTTGGCCGTCTTGGCACAAGAGAGTGAATTTTAACTTAATTATTTTGACAATGAATATGTGAAAATATGCAAAGAAATTGCTCAACATTATTTGTTGACATTAATATTTAAAGGTTTTCCCTTATTACTGTTTTATATAAATAAACAAGTATGAAACATAAACATAAATAAACAATCGCATAAAAGAATATGGACGGAATGGTCTAGTAAAATATACATTTATTAAATTAATATCTAAAAACATGTATACGTGAAAAAACAGTGACGCTTTGATTATACAAATTATAATTGACCAAAAAGTAATTTTTCAAGAAAAAGCGAGTATAATATCCTTACCAAGATACAATTAATTGCATTATCATATTCAATAATGTCCAAACATTGTTTAAAGTTTAAAAGGTATGTTTTATTATGTAATTTCTGTCTATATCTATTCCATGAGAATATACTTATAGTATACAAAACTGCATGATAACATTTAATAGACAATTATTGAATTGAATCCAAAAATGTTATATGGTGTCAACAGGAATGAACATTCCAGGCCCACTCTCCAATTACATATAGATAAAAATACGCAGAATGGGCCTATAACCTTCCCACCTGCAGAATTGCAGAGTTACTGACAATGTTATTGTAAACACTCCATTTTTCGCTGGAGCCACAATCATTGTTTCCTGCCACCACTCAAGTAGCACCTGAAACAATACAGGGAACATGATGAAGACTTTTAATGAACATGGCAAAATCAACATGAACAGGCATGACTGTCTCGATAAGCAGTGGCCCTATTCTTACCCGGGTACCACACGGGGCAGTTAGTATAAGTTAAAAATAATAAACAACAGAAGATACTCAAGAAAAATAAGTAATTAATATCAACTTTCATTTCATCATTTATTTTGATTTTCAGTAATGATGTCATAGCATCCATAATTTGAAAAGACATCCGAGCAGGGCAATTGTATTGTAAAGATTCAATGTGTTTAGTAATTTACAGGTTTGGAATGGAGTAAAAGCAAAGCAATCAGCCAATCACCACTGGCTTGTATCCTTGAAACAAATTGTTTCTGTTGGAACAGAAACAGCAGGGAATGCCCACAGTAACCACAACTTGCCACTCTAACTACTCGGGGAACAGAATTTCTTGCATACCGGACAAGGATATCCGTTATTTTACTGGGGCTAGATATTTTCATCTCACCCTAGGGTCGAGATAAAATTCACGCGCGCACCAACATCCGGTATGCAGAAAAACATGCAAAACATTAGTAGGTGGCGGCGTCAATGCACAACACGTCTCTGATATGCAAAAAAAAGAATCTATCATGGGTATTCAGTTCAGATAGGAAATTCCAACCCTCGGTATGTGTTTTAACTGGAACCTCGGTTCCGATAAAAACACTTATACCTCGGGTTGGAATTTACTACCTTCACCGGATACCCGCGAAAGATTCTTATATTCTCCTATTTCTAGTCATGTGAGATAGGTGTTTTCCACATGTGAGATAACTATCTTACGTAACATGCGACTCTTACATGAAACGTCATGACGTCACGTTGTCACCTTATTCTAGCGTAAAACCAAATACAGTCATTAATGCCTGTAATAAGCGTATAATGGGAGAAAAATACTCGAGTATATCCATCTGAGGTAAGTAAATCTCACACTAATCTGGCCATTCACATTTACTTTTTGAGGTGTGTTTATGGGACAGCATGTGTTTTATCTAAAATACCCAAATTGTGATTTTAATTGTTCAAAGACGGCTCTATAAATTGTACACATAGGTTTTATCTACAAAAGACATGCACTATGTTGTTGCTAAATTTCACAAAGATGTGGCGTCGGTAGTTCCGTATCTAACAAACCCTTGTCAATGCAACACTTTAGTGTCATACTGATGTTTGTTTTGTTGCCCGTGTAAATTCTCTTACACGTGCCTATCAGCCAATATTTATTTAATTTTCACAACATGAGGTGCCAGTAGTTCAGGGTCAATCAATGCCTTGTCTAATGGCGCTTCAATGTTGTACTGATGCGTGTTCTGTCGGCGCTGTCCCCGCTGGCTCCTCTGGGGGATCGGTAACTCTGAATGGTGAGCCGGTAATGGTTCGGTGAAGAAGTATGGATGCACCAGTGCCTGATAGATAAAGTAACAGAACAATAAATTGTATGGGCATTCCATCCAATATATGGTACACAGTAGAAAACAAAAAATATTTGAAAGACTGAGAAAGAAAACAAACTTAAAGGGACACAGAACAATCTTGCGGTCACACCCACATCAAAACAGAACAAACCCTTACCCCACTATTCAACAGGCTAACATTTTACTTGTTTGAAATGTTTTGTAGTTTAAAACTTACTTCTTCCGGCTAGTTTAAATAAGTAAGGAAACAAATAATTTAAACTGCATAATAAAGCTGACATTAGTAATTAGTTTTGAGAAGTGGCTGTAATATGCAATATATTTTGTGTAATATAAGAAGAAAATGTATACAAATTTGAAGCATTTATATTTTTGTAAGAGTTATTCCCCTTTACGGAAATTAAATAAAGTGCTTATAGAACGTATGTCATGTTTAACTTATCCTAGAACAACACGAAAATAGTCTTGTTCTCAAGATAAGACTGGTTGAAAATAAATGTCCTTTTAAGGAGGAAACAAACAATGCTTAATTATATTTACATCTTTAGCAGAGATTCTCTGTTTTGACTGATAGACAAGAAACTTTTTCAGCAAGTCCAAGGCTTCAGGAGATGCATCGGGAACCACCTCCTCAAATGGCATAGGCGGTGTGTCTGGGAAGGTGATCTTGTTGTAGTCTGGTAAGTCGTGCATACCCTGCAAGGAACACATAGTCATGATTAAAGGTGGGTTTTTGGGGAGAGTGGGGGAGGTTATCATGGCAAGTCGCTCATACCCTACAAGGAAAACATAGTCATGAGATTAAGGGGAGGTAATAATGGAAAGCTGTGCATACCCTGCAAGAAAAATAGTCAAGATTAAGTGGAGGTAACCATTTCAAGTCGTGCATACCCTGCAAGGAAAACACAGTCATGATTAAGTCGAGGTAATCATGGCAAGTCACGCATACCCTGCAAGAAAAACAGTCATGATTAAGGGGAGGTAAAAAAGGCAAGTCGTGCATACCCTGCAAGAAAAGCACAGTCATGATTAAGGGGAGATAAAAATGGCAAGTCGCACATTCCCTGCAAGAACAAGAGTTGCGCGCAACATGGTGTCTAGCCTAAAGTGACATGTCCATCAAACATGTTTCAAATGACCTTCATCATGATAAAATCGAGGGTTTATGCAACATCAAGCATCTTTGTCTGCATTCAAAAGGGTAGCGTTCATAGTTTTCCATAAAAGGAGCTAAATGCAAATATTGATGAATGGACAGACATTACCATTCCATAGACCAGATCCGGTCAAAAAAATAGACGTGTGTCCATATCAGCTTGTTACTTCATTATGCTAAATATAGGCTTTACTTATAGATAGTGTCCCTTTAAAAAGTTAATTTCATATTGAACATGTTTAGCCTGCAAAAACATCCACTATTATAATTGGGAAGTATCATGTTACACAGAGGCTGTTGTTTTTTGCTCTCACAAATTGACCTTAATTAAGCTAAGCATATGTCCTATTTTATCATGAACATGTCATCACAAATTAATGCTGGTATCTGCTTGTGATGCAATAAAAGGCAAGGTTTCAGTATAAAAACTCCAACACGGTCATTTTTCAAATCATTATTCTATCAAAGAGTTTAATCACAAATTTCTAGATCATATTTAGCATTTTTAAAGCATTATTGTAAACTCAAAATTTGGCATGCCAATACATTAAACATTACAATTGTATATGTATTTATTTTCTATGCAAGACATTTTTGAACTGAATCAAATTAGATGTTCTTTAATGGCTCATCAACACATTATAGGTTGTTTACAGCCACCCCGGAGAGAGGGGAAGGATACATAGGAATCCAGGAACCTGCCCTACTCTTACTATCAAACAGATTCCTAAGGTTCTTGAATGTTCTTGGGATGGCATGTACAAGAGCATAATTATTTTGTGTTTGTTTTATAAGCTCAAAGTAACAGTGTCCCTTTAAACAGAAGAATTATTTTAGCAAACTTGGTTGTTTTGTAATGTTTGTCAACATTAAACATTTGAAGTGCTAAACCTTTAAATATAAAATTGTCTTTATTGTCATTGTCACTGAATCATTACCAGCTTGTCAGCTTTCATTGATTTTTAATCTAAGCATATCAGAAAATGTCTGCATATTATAATTAATGTAATGTTCACTGCTACTAAGGGTGTTTCAGTGGCTGGAAGTTATTAAAATAAGAAGAATTCTGTCCAGTGAGTTTAGATATGAACTGAATTGAATTGAATGTTGTTTAACGGCTCATCAACATATGAATAAAGAAGGAGACACAATAGTTCTGCACTGAACCCTTGATATATAGCAATAAAAAAAGTCCCGGTGTTTACATTTTAATCTGCACAGTTTATCAGTGGCTGTCAAGTGAAAAGTGTATATGGCTGTGTATAATTGCTTCAATTACTGAACCCATGGACTCCAACCTATGGTCAGTTGGAGAGCTGGAAGTTATTGGCATTAAGAAGGACAATGACAAGGTGGTTATATATGAAATTTTAACACTCTGTTCCAAAGAACAAAAAAGTTATAATAATTTAACACACTTTAACACATTTTTTTTGGTGACGGTACATGTATTTAAGTGACCTTGACTCCGACACATGGTCAGTTGGAGAGCTGGAAGTTACTGGTATTAAGAATGACAATGACAAGCAGATTATATATGAAATTTGAACATTCTGCTCCAAAAACGAAAAAGTTATAAGAATTTAACGCACTTTAACACATTTTTTGGGAGGCGGTTCATGTATTTAAGAGGTCAGTTGGAGGGTGATACGTACTGTAAGAAGAAGATCAATAACCTGTGATGTTATATATGAAATTTGAACACTCTACTCCAAAGGACTACAAAGTTATAAGAACTTTAACGCAAACCTAAACAAAACCTTAACCAAAACCTTAACGCTAACATTGCATTGTAACTTTCTTGTCTTTGGGAGTAGAATGTTCAAATTTTATATATAACTTCCTGGTCATTGTCTTTCCTAAAGCCAATAATTTCCATCCCTCCAACTGACCCTGGGTCGGAGTAAAGGTCACTTAAATACATGTACCACCAATATTTGCGTCAACATTTGGTGACGGTACATGTATTTAAGTGACTTTGACTCGGACCCATGGTCAGTTGGAGGGCTGGAAGTTATTGGCATTAAGACAGACAATGGCCAGGAGGTTACATTTGAAACTTGAACATTCTACTCCCAAGGACAAAAAAGTTATAATACAATATAGGTTGACGCCTGCTAGCCTGCCAACATTAGCGTCACCTATGTTTTTCAAAAGGCGACACAAAAACACAGTCCTAATTAAGGGGAGGTAAAAATGGCAAGTCGCGCATACCCTGCAAAAAAAACACAGTCCTGATTAAGGGGAGGTAAAAATGGCAAGTCGCGCATACCCTGCAAGAAAAACACAGTCCTCATTAAGGGGAGGTAAAAATGGCAAGTATTGCATACCCTGCAAGAAAAACAGTCTTGATTAAGGGGAGGTAAAAATAGCAAGTCGTGCATACCCTGCAAGAAAAACACAGTCATGATTAAGGGGAGGTAAAAATGGCAAGTCGCGCATACCCTGCAAGAAAAACACAGTCCTGATTAAGGGGAGGTTAAAATGGCAAGTCGCGCATACCCTGCAAGAAAAACACAGTCCTGATTAAGGGGAGGTAAAAATGGCAAGTAGTGCATACCCTGCAAAAAAAAAAGTCATGATTAAGGGGAGGTAAAAAAGGCAAGTCGTGCATACCCTACAAGAAAAACACAGTCATGATTAAGGGGAGGTAAAAATGGCAAGTCGCGCATACCCTGCAAGAAAAACACAGTCCTGATTAAGGGGAGATAAAAATGAAAAGTCGCGCATACCCTGCAAGAAAAACACAGTCATGGTTAAGGGGAGGTAAAAATGGCAAGTCGTGCATACCTGGCAAGGAAAACACTGTCCTGATTAAGGGGAGGTAAAAATGGGAAGTTGTGCATACCCTGCAAGAAAAACACATGATTAAGGGGAGGTAAAAATGGCAAGTCGTGCAAATCCTGCAAGAAAAATACAGTCATGATCATAGACCTACATTCATTGGATTCGAAACAAGTCTTAAATCCAATTTATCCACCGAATAATAATTTACCCATGAATAGTTGTGCGTAATTTTTTTTTCGCGCATGCATGTTACGCTAAGTTACGCACCGGTTTACAAATTGATCAAATTAATGTAAGAAAACGTAATATACATATGGTTGTTAATATATTTGTTTTGAGAATAGTACATACGTTAGATGGATCATTTAAAGATGACATGAAAGATAATTCTTTGATGTTTATAGCGATGTCTGTTTAGCTTTAATAGTCACAAACTTAATCACAGAATATCCTTTTGTTTGATCGTATTTAAGGGGAGGTTAAAATGGCAAGTCGCGCATACCCTGCAAGAAAAACACAGTCCTGATTAAGGGGAGGTAAAAATGGCAAGTAGTGCATACCCTGCAAAAAAAAAAGTCATGATTAAGGGGAGGTAAAAAAGGCAAGTCGTGCATACCCTACAAGAAAAACACAGTCATGATTAAGGGGAGGTAAAAATGGCAAGTCGCGCATACCCTGCAAGAAAAACACAGTCCTGATTAAGGGGAGATAAAAATGAAAAGTCGCGCATACCCTGCAAGAAAAACACAGTCATGGTTAAGGGGAGGTAAAAATGGCAAGTCGTGCATACCTGGCAAGGAAAACACTGTCCTGATTAAGGGGAGGTAAAAATGGGAAGTTGTGCATACCCTGCAAGAAAAACACATGATTAAGGGGAGGTAAAAATGGCAAGTCGTGCAAATCCTGCAAGAAAAACACAGTCATGATCATAGACCTACATTCATTGGATTCGAAACAAGTCTTAAATCCAATTTATCCACCGAATAATAATTTACCCATGAATAGTTGTGCGTAATTTTTTTTTCGCGCATGCATGTTACGATAAGTTTCGCACCGGTTTACAAATTGATCAAATTAATGTAAGAAAACGTAATATACATATGGTTGTTAATATATTTGTTTTGAGAATAGTACATACGTTAGATGGATCATTTAAAGATGACATGAAAGATAATTCTTTGATGTTTATAGCGATGTCTGTTTAGCTTTAATAGTCACAAACTTAATCACAGAATATCCTTTTGTTTGATCGTATGAGAACTGCAACAGTGATGTGAATGTTCTAAGAACAAATTAGTGTTGTACAATTTATTATTATACACTAATGTATTTATCCCTTTGTTTATTTTATATGTAAGGCTAGCATATATTTGCAAGTCATCTACTTACATATGTACGCATTTTATGAAAGCAGACACTGAAAATGCAGCATAAGATAGGATGCGCACGCCAATTTTTATTTTATATAAAGCTGAGAATATGATAGGGCAATACATAAATACTAAATTAATTTTATAACAGAGGTCAAATTTAAGAAAACATATAGATTACAAGTGTATCAAATATATTGTTTTTGGATTATTTTCTATGGAAACAAATACACAATTCTTCAAAGATGTAGCTTGGGAAAAGACTGCCACAATGATATAATATTATTATTATTGTGATTATTATTATTATTATTGTGATTGTTATTATTATTGTTATTATTAACAGACAAACTGTGATTCAGATATTCACATAATTATATGCATGCATGTCACATTAGCATATGCACGGTTCAACTTCATTTTGTAATAAAAACAAAGGGTTAACAACTTCATGTCGGTTGTTATTTAATCAAATATAATCACACATGACACAAATTACAATATCCTGTTTTCCCTAGTCCACCGTGTTATGCCAAATAAACAGATCAAAGATTGTGATCGAATTACTTCTATCCATTCGTGTTATATCGAATATGTGTAATGGTCACGCTCGATCAGTGGTCATATAATTTTCTCCTTTTAAAGTGAGGTACCAAAATATAATTCAAAGTCATACTTTTGAAAGGAAGTAAAAAACATTATAGTAGCGTGGGAAGTGAACGCGCCTTGACTTAACAGGGATGAGAATGGGGTCCAAATAAAAACTCTGAAACGCCTAGGTAAATTTTTGAAACCTAGATGCAAAATCCTGCACTCTAGCGCTATTTGAGAGTGTCTTAGACTGTTTTTAAACTGCTACAAATATACAAAAAAACAAGAGGCCCAAGAGGGCCTGTGGACGCTCTACTGGCTAACATGGCTCTTATAATATCAATGAAGCGAGTGACTGCTATTTATGTTGTCTTAGTTTCGAGCAAAAAACAGCTTTTTAACTAAATCAAGGGCCATAACTAAAGAATCTGGTAAAGTTTGGTAACGATCAGATGAAAAATGAAGGCCCTACCGTATTAACAAGGCAAAATATAGCATTTTTAACTAAATCAAGAGCCATAACTCCTCTGTGACTGGTTTTCGAACTTGTCCGAGCATTCATTGATATTAACAATCTGTGCAAGTTTGGTAAAGATCAAATAATAAATGAAGGTCCTAGAGTGTTCACAAGGCTTAATATGGCATTTTTCAGCAAAACAAGGGCCATAACTCCGTTGAAATTATTTCGATCTTGCCGGTTTTTGAACTTGTTCGAGCTTTCATTGATATAAAGACACTGGCAAAGTTAAGTAAATATTCGATTAATATTGAAGGCCCTAGAGTGTTCACAAGGCAGAAAATAGCATTTTTCAGAAAAAAACAAGGGCCAGAACTCCGGTGTTAATGATCCGATTTAGCTGGTTTTCAAACTTGTTCAAGCTTTCATTGAAATTAACAACCAGTGCAAGTTTGGTAAAGATCAAATAATACATGAAGGTGCTAGTGTTCACAAGGCAGAAAATGCCATTTTTCAGAAAAAACAAGGGCCATAACTCTGGTGTTACTGACCCAATTCAGCTGATTTTCGAACTTGTTCAAGCTATAATTGGTATTAACAATATGTGCAAGTTTGGTAACGATCAAATAATAAATGAAGGTGCTAGAGCGTTCACAAGGCAGAAAATAGAAATTTTCAGAAAAAACAAGGGCCATAACTCTGGTGAAATTATTCCGATCTGGCTGGTTTTCGAACTTGTCCGAGCTTTCATTGATATTAACAATCTGTGCAAGTTTGGTAAAGATCAAATAATAAATGAAGGTGCTAGAGTGTTCACAAGGCAGAAAATGCCATTTTTCAGGAAAAAAACAAGGGCCATAACTCTTGTGTTACTGACCCAATTAAGCTGATTTTCAAACTTGTTCAAGCTATAATTCGTATTAACAATCTGTGCAAGTTTGGTAACGATCAAATAATAAATGAAGGTGCTAGATAAAATCATTCCGATCTGGCTGGTTTTCGAACTTATCCGAGCTTTCATTGATATTAACAACCTGTTAAAGTTTGGTAAAGATCGGATGAAAAATGAAGGCCCTATTGTGGTAACAAGACAAAAGTTAACGACGGACGACGGACGACGGACTACGGACGGACGGACGACGGACAACTCGCCATCCCATAAGCTCTGCTGGCCTTCGGTTATGTATGAAATTTTGGATTTTTTTTTTCAAAAACATTTTATTTTTATGTTTTTGTCCACTACACCAGATGATTTTCACTTTTTGATTGGCTGTGCGTCACATTCTACATTTTTCTTCTTTTTATTTTCACTTTCGCTTTCATATTTCCTTTTTTTAACAATGAAAAAGTTCAACAAACTCATTTTGAAATGTAAACCTTAGCACTGCAATTAAAGGATTACGTTGAGAAGTGCGACTCATTCTTTGGCTTGGGTATATGTCTATACACCCCCCACACCCCCTCAAATTTCTCTACGAATTTACACTGATCTCAAAAATGGTCCTGGCAGTCAAAAAAAACTCGGAAATCCGCGAATCCGCGGAAAATTCTCATCACTGCTTAATTGTTATATGAAATCTGGGACGAAAACTGACATATAGGGAGGGCCCTGATAAAATGGGTGCTAAATCAGAGTTGTTTTTTTTTCTTTTTCATAAGAGAATGATTAACATTGAGTGTGAAATGTAAATGTAAGAATTCAAAAATGTGTTATTGAAAAACAAACTTGTATATGCATACAGGTAAGTGAATATCATAAGATTTCTACGAACATTTTTTGATAAAATATGTGTTTGTATGCTAAGTTTTCTTTAAATTCAAAATGAGCCAAGATATCTACAGAAAAATGCTATAATCAATCCACAAGTTTGACCATCATGTCATAAATAAATTGAAATGGTTGATTTCAAAAAGGTACCAAATATATGCACTTTGACACATTTTTAATAAATGACGCGTTCTGCTCTTTTTTTTTTCTTTTTTTTTTTTACCAAAATATTTCAGTACACAAATTTGAGACCTAAATAAAAGTTTTCTTGAAAGTTAATACATGAGTTTGAACATCATACATGTCATTACTAAAGAAGCAGGTAGATTTAAATAATATGCACATTACACTTGATAATAAAAAACGCGTTCATATGTTCAACCATTTTCAGTACACACATTTGAGACCAAAATAAACGCTTTTTTGATATCAAATGCCAGTTATCGTATCTTCTTAACAATACCAGTATAACTGATTGATTATTTTTGAAAATTGCTTATTAATGAAGGAGGAGTTTTAATCCATAGTCACTATATATAAATTTCACTTTTTAAGGAGGAAATGCGTCCTTTTTATCTGCTTTCAATACACAATTAACGTTTACTTAAAATCCAAGACCAGTTGCGGAATCTACACAATAATGCCATTTTAAACAAATCATCATTTTCAACATATTGCCATAAATAAAGGAGGAGTTTGATTTTAAAAAACACGCATTTGACATTTTAACAAGAGGTCAATGACATTGAAGCTCTACTGATAGGTTTTTGATAGCTAGATCAGCATTCCTGTGAAGTTTCATGAAAATCCGTCAAGTAGTTTCAGAGGAGTAGTCGCTACAAGTTTTCATTATATAACTCTATGTAAACGAAGATGGTCGCTGGCGGCCAAGTTTAACTTCAAATCAAAACGATTTTCAACAAGGATCAACATCATGTCATGCTGATCATTTTAGAAAAAGTCCCATATCAATATCACTTATAGTTTTCAAGAAGTAGTCGCTACAAACTTGTTTTTTGAAAAACTATTTTTAGCCGTGGCAGCTATTTTTAATATCCGGCTGACTTGAACTTTTGCTAGGATCAATTGGACATCAAGAGCAACATTCGTGTGAAGTTTCATGAAAATCCGTCAAGTAGTTTCAGAGGAGTAGTCGCTACAAGTTTTCATTATATAACTCTATGTAAACAAAGATGGCCGCTGGCAGCCCTGTTTAACGTCGAATCAAAACAATTTTCGACAAGGCTCAACATCATGTCATACTGATTATTTTAGGAAAAGACGCATATCAATATCACTTATAGTTTTCAGGAGGTAGTCGCTACAAACTTGTTTTTTTAAAAATTATTTTTAGCCGTGGCGGCCATCTTGAACTTCCGGCTGACCTGAAATTTTGCTAGGATCAATAAGACATCAAGAGCAACATTACTGTGAAGTTTCATGAAAATCCGTCAAGTAGTTTCAGAGCAGTAGTCGCTACAAGTTTTCATTATATAACTCCATGTAAAACAAAGATGGCCGCTGGCGGCCATGTTTAACGTCGCATCAAAATAATTTTCAACAAGGATCAACATCATTTCATACTGATCATTTTAGAAAAAGTCCCATATCAATATCACTTATAGTTTTCAAGAAGTACTCGCTACAAACTTGTTTTTTGAAAATCTGTTTTTAGCAGTGGCGGCCATCTTGAATTTCCGACCAACCTGAAATGTTGCTAGGATCATTTAGACATCAAGAGCAACATTCCTGTGAAGTTTCATGGAAATCCGTCGAGTAGTTTCAGAGGAGTAGCCGCTACAAGTTTTTACTAAATAACTCTATATAAACAAAGATGGCCACTGGCAGCCATGTTTAGTTTAAACTTATTTATTTTACATCGATTGTAACGAAATCTCTATGAACTTATTTGAATCACTCTCGATGTCTTCCTGGGTAGAACCAGTACTAAGCAATGCAGATAAAGTGTCTTGCTCAGGGACACAACGCATATGGCAATGACGGGAACCGAACCCACGACTTTTGGATCATGGGTCCAACGCTCTACCACTAGACCACAGCGCTCCACTGTTTAACATCGAATCAAAACGATTTTCAACAAGGACCAACATCATGTCATGCTGATCATTTTAGAAAAAGTCCCATATCAATATCACTAAGAGTTTTCAAGAAGTAGTCGCTACAAACTTGTTTTTTAAAAATCTATTTTTAGATTTGGTGGCCATCTTGGATTTCACATCAACATGAATTTTTGCTAGGATCAACTAGACTTCAAGGGCAACATTTCTGTAAAGTTTCATGAAAATCCATTCAGTAGTTTCAGAGGAGTAGTCGCTACAAAAAAAGTTTACGGACGGACAGTCGGACATACACAAAATCAGGCTTTGTGTCACTAAAACTTGTGTGTCTGTTTTTTGTGTGTACGTTTGTACTTTGTGTGACTGTTTTTGACATTTTGTGTGTCATTTTTACCATTTGGACACATTTTAGTCACACAAGCTCCCCTCCCCTTGTGTGACTGCAATTTTTTATTGCTTTAAATGAAGAAATAGACTGTTTCTTGCGCATAGAGACATACTTGCTTGTGTGTCAGTAACACAAGAAAAAAAAGTCACACAAGTATACTTTATACATAAAAAAAGACACACAAGGCGCTCCTGTAAACTCAGACAGACGGACAGACGCGGACACCGCACCACGGCATGAGCTCCGCTGATCTCTGATCAGTAGAGCTAATAATGAATGTGTCCTATTTGCCTTAAAACTGGTACCCTTTTGCATATTGCTTATTCACCATTTGGAGGATAAATCTATAATTAGCAAGGGGCGTATAGGCAGTATTCATATCCATGTCTGATTAAGGGGAGGTAATCATGGCAAGTCGTGCATACCCTGCAAGAAAAACAGTCATGATTAAGGGGAGGTAATCATGGCAAGTCGTGTATACCCTGCAAAAAAAACAGTCATGATTAAAGGGAGGTAAAAATGGCAAGTCGTGCAGTTTTAAGCCTAGACATCAGAGGAAAGTCTGATATACCGCCTTTAAACTAATTGGACTGACAGTATACTTACAGGCCAGATTTTCTCATTTGGAGTACCCAGCACCTTCTGTACACAACACAACTGTTTGATGTCATTTTCCCCCTAAAAATAGAAAACAAACATAAAATGATTATTATAACTGGTGTGTTAAGGAAAGGGACTTAATAAGCATTATGCTTCCCTTCTGATCCTTTGTTTGTTGTCATTGTATATATATGCATTGTTGTACATATAATTAATAAAATATGTTTAATTCAATGGTGTAGGACTAGTATGCAATTCAATTTTTTACATCCTGCTAACATGTGGTCAAACCTTTTTTTTTATCATGTTGAAGCAATAGTTTACTCATCATACATGTAGATAAGTTCATACTCATTAGACCAGCCCTCGCTGTATGGTCACACATTTTCTTCCGTTTCTTTTTTGCAAAACCTGCATATTGAAAGTCTCTCTGATCACTCTCATATTTACAATTAAAAGATGACAACTTACTGGAAACTTTGGTGACCGATTCAGCATTTGAGGCTGTAATGTGCATCTTTAACGAAACTAGAAGGGTGTTCCACGGAACACTTGTGTCACCTGCCGTGTGCTTATTTCAGCAAACACAATCTAACTACAAAGTTTGAAGACAGGGGTTGTAATCATTTGTGAATTATGAAGCAGATTTTTTTAAGTTTATGAAAAGGGGCATAACTCTGCATTGGATAATTCATTAGGAGGAACTGTATAAAGTTTCTTGATAATATGTCAGTATTTTACCAAGTTATGAGCTAGGTTAAGTTGCAGGTTAAAGTTTTATGGAAAGGGTCATAACTCTGCCAAAATAAAAGTCAGAGTTATGGTCATGGGTAACAACATTTCTTGGGCTAAGATGAACATGTGTGTAAGTTTCATGAACATAGGTCAAACACTTTTTAAGTTATAGCCAGTTATGAAATTGGTTAGGTTGCAGGTTAAAGTTTTATGAAAAGGGGCATAACTCTGCCAAAATGGAAGTCAGAGTTATTGGACATATTTAAAGACATTTCATGAGGTAAGATGAAGATGTGTGTGAATTTTTATGAACATAGGTTAAATACTTTTCAAGTTATGGCCAAGTTTAGGTTGCAGGTTAAAGTGTGACAGACGACGGATGACAACAATGGACAAAGTGATCCCTAAGTGTCTGCCATGCTACACAGGCAACACAATAAACTAAGCATTAGCATAAGTTTAATCTTACCAGTGAGATAACTGTGGTAACACTAAGTTAAGAAACTGAGAGTTAGGTATGTCATGAACCTTAAAGAAATTTGACACATCATTGTCTTAATAGGTAACGGACATTTACAAACAAACGAGAATGTTCCAATTAAAGATGGTAACTTACTGGAAACAAGGGTGATTGATTGAGCAGTTCCCCAAATATACATCCTATAGCCCTGAAAAGAAACGTGTCATTGTAAGAAATGTTATCCTGTTCATGCCGTATTATTAAACATGAAGCCAGTTGTCAATCACTCCATTTCAACCAAACCAATGATACCTTTGACAAACAATAGCATGTGCAACTGTATCACAATTCAGAGCTGTAGATAATTTTTGACTTCAGATTCAAAATGAATGAGTAACAAGGAACACATTCAGAATAAAACACATTTTTAAATAGTTCATGCTTCCAAAATGGATGTGAATCCATTTAAAATATTTTAAAAGAAACAACTATTCTGATTAAATGGATGTTAAGTAAAATGAAATACTTTAAAGCTTGGCTCTTATTATAAGACCCATGCTAAGAACAATGTTCATCATGTAAATATGGAATAAACTGTTCCAAAAGACAATACACTTATACAGATCTAATACTCATTAAAAGTTTTGAATATTTGTAGTAAATTGACGAGTAAAGATACTCACCATTTTAAACAAGAGTTCAATGACCTTGAAGCTCTATTGATAGGTTTTTGATAGCTAGATCAGCATTCCTGTGAAGTTTCATGAAAACCCGTCGAGTAGTTTCAGAGGAGTAGTCGCTACAAGTTTTCATTATATAACTCTATGTAAACAAAGACGTCCGCTGGCGGCCATATTTAAAATCAAATCAAAATAATTTTTGACAAGGATCAACATCATGTCATACTGATCATTTCAGAAAAAGTCCCATATCAATATCACTTATAGTTTTCAAGAACTAGTCGCTACAAACTTGTATTTTGAAAATCTATTTTTAGCCATGGTGGCCATCTTGAATTTCCGTCCGACCTGAAATTTTGCCAGGATCAATTAGACATCAGGAGAAACATTCCTGTGAAGTTTCATGAAAATCCGTCGAGTAGTTACAGGAGTAGTCGCTACAAGTTTTTACTAGATAACTCTATGTAAACAAAGATGGCCACTGGCAGCCATGTTTAACGTCGAATCAAAAGGATTTTCGACAAGGACCAACATCATGTCATGCTGATCATAGAAAAAAAATCCCATATCAATATCACTTAGAGTTTTCATGCTGATCATTTAGAATTTCCGGCCGACCTGAATTTTTGCTAGGATCAATTAGACATCAAGAGCAACATTCCTGTGAAGTTTCATGAAAATCCGTCAAGTAGTTTCAGAGGAGTAGTCGCTACAAGTTCTCATTATATAACTCTATGTAAACAATGATCCCCGCTGTCAGCCATGTTTAACGTTGCATCAAAATAATTTTCGACAAGGATCAACATCATTCCATACTGATCATTTTAGAAAAAGTCCCATATCAATGTCACTTATAGTTTTCAAGAAGTACTCGCTACAAACTTGTTTTGACTATTTTTAGCTGTGGCGGCCATCTTGAATTTCCGACCAACCTGAAATGTTGCTAGGATCATTTAGACATCAAGAGCAACATTCCTGTGAAGTTTCATGGAAATCCGTTGAGTAGTTTCAGAGGAGTAGTCGCTACAAATTTTACTAAATAACTGTATGTAAACAAAGATGGCCGCTGGCAGCCATGTTTAACGTCGAATCAAAAGGATTTTCGACAAGGACCAACATCATGTCATGCTGATCATAGAAAAAAAATCCCATATCAATATCACTTAGAGTTTTCAAGAAGTAGTCGCTACAAACTTGTTTTTTAAAAATCTATTTTAAGATTTGGTGGTCATCTTGGATTTCACATCAACATGAATTTTTGCTAGGATCAACTAGACTTCATGGGCAACATTTCTGTAAAGTTTCATGAAAATCCATTCAGTAGTTTCAGAGGAGTAGTCGCTACAAAAAAAAGTTTACAGACGGACAGACAGACAGACGACGGACACCGCACCACAGCATAAGCTCTGCTGATCTCTGAACAGTAGAGCTAAAAAAACTGAGATGTTTTGTAAATAAAAAGTATGCGTAAAATACTCAAAAACTCAGCTTATCTAAAGCTCTGTAGAATATAATCTATTGTCAATATCACCGACATCAACAATGGGGCAGAGATATCTATGTAGTGGCATTATGTAACTGACTGGTAATACAATCAACATTTGTAAAGTTGTAAAAGAAACATCCTCGCACAACTTTTAAGCAATGAAAGGCAGATAATTTCTTTAGTTTTTTACCCTGTTATTTCTAATTTGTATCTAATCTCAACAGCTTGTGGTATTGTATCTAATCTCAACAGCTTGTGGTATTGTATCTAATCTCAGCACCTTATGGTATTGTGTCTAATCTCAACACCTTGTGGTATTTTATCTAATTTCAACACCTTGTGGTATTGTATCTAATCTCAACACCTTGTGGTATTTTATCTAATTTCAACACCTTGAGGTATTTTATCTAATTTCAACACCTTGTGCTATTGTATCTAATTTCAACACCTTATTTTATTGTATTATAATATCTCATAGCAGGGTAAAACATCATATTTACAGTCCAGCTGTATATATGTATATTACAAGGTTGTAAACAAGAAACTGACAATAAAACACTAACATCAATTATCTGCCGTGTGTGAGTGTAATAATTAAACCCATGACATAATATCATGTGTAATAAATATGCAAATGAGAGCCAAATTATCGTTCTGTCTTTTTCTCTCAGTTTTCAATTGGAATTTCCTCGTCAATTTCCGTAGAAAAACACCCAATTATTGAAATCAAAAACCCAGTTCCTATTTGGGCCCTCTACCATCAGATGAGTAACAGATACAACACCTACCATAAGTCAACCCCCTCATCATACTTTCTGGCACCATACAGCAGCTCTGGGGCCCTGTACCATCTGTTACATAGAAACAAACACAAATAATTTACATTTTATGACATTTTAAATAAAACAAATAACATGCTTAAAAAGACACATGGCAATCTTGTTTATTTTTTAAAACTAGCGTGGCCCCGTTATTTTTTCTACGTTATTTGCATATTTGCAAATCATTAATATTCATTATTTGAACAGTTCAAAGCAAACTGTGTTTGCATATTACTATATCTTGATTACATGGTACCAATAATATTCATTTAAACCTGTGGTAAAATAATGAAGGAATCTAGAAAACTCTTAGATTGTTTTTTCCTTCAACTGTTCTCTGCTTATCTATGGCCATGATAAATGCATGAAACTGGCCTACATGACACTACTACTAGAGCAGAATGTTACCTTGTTGCAACTTGATGACTATATAGTCGATGTCCTTTATTTTGAAACACTCGAGCAAGACCAAAGTCAGCAATTTTCAGGTGGCCTGTGGAACTTATCAACAGATTTGCAGGTTTCAGATCCTGAAAATATGGACACCGTATACTAAACAATAGGTATACAAGTGACATAATTATTGCCTCGCTGTACAAACTAGCTTTTATGGCCATATGCTACCTCTTTATATGTATGTCAGGTCCCACATAGTGATCCATAGTTGAATGTAAACAGAATGGTTTCACACAGCTGTTGCACACCTTAGAGATGTTCTTGCCATTACACATCTTAGAAATGTTCAACACAGCTGTTCCACACCTTAGAAATATTCTTCACAGCTGTTACACGTCTTAGAAATATTCTTCACAGCTGTTACACGTCTTAGAAATATTCTTCACAGCTGTTACACACCTTAGAAATGGTCTATACAGCTCTTACACATCTTAGAGTTATTCTACACAGCTGTTACAAACCTTATACATGTTCTCCACAGCTGCTACACACCTAATATATGTTCTACACAGCTGTTACACACCTAATATATTTTCTACACAGCTGTTACACACCTTAGATATTTTCTACAGTGTTGTAATGCACCTAAGAAATGTTCTACACGGGTGTTGTACACTTTAGAAATGTTTACACATCTGATACACACCTTAGGAATGTTCTACACAGCTGTTACAAACCTTAAAAGTGCTCTACACAGCAGTTCTACAAAGCTATTGTACACCAAAGAAATGTTCTACACAGCTGTTACACACCTTAAACATGTTCTACACAGCTGTGTAACACCTAATATATGTTCAACACAGCTGTTGTACACCTTAGAAATGTTAACACAGACGATACACACCTTGGACAATTTCTACACAGCTGTTTAACAGCTTAGAAATGTTCTACACTGCTGTTACAAACCTGAGAAATGTTCTACACAGCTGATACACACCTTAAAAATACTCTACACAGCTTGTACAAACATAAGATATGTTTTATACATATGTTACATACCTTAGAGATGTTCTACATAGCTGGTACGTACCTTAGAAATGTTCTACACAACAGGAACACACCTAAAAATGTTCTAAATAGCTGTGTAACATAGTTGATACATACCTTAGAAATGTTCTACACAGCTGTTAGGAACATTAGAAATATTCTACACAGCTTTTACACGCGTTCAAACTATTTTATACAGCTCATACAAACAAAACAAATATTATGTATATCTGTTACATGCCTTAGAAATGTTCTACACAGCTGTTACATGCCTTAAAATGCTCTAAACAGCTGTTACGAACAGTAGAAATATTCTACCCAGGTGTAACACAACTCAGAAATGTCCTACAGAGCTACACGCCTTAGCAATGTTTTACACAGCTGTTACACATCTGAGAAATGTTCTACAAAGCTGTCAAACCGTAGACATGTTCTAGACAGACATTACATACCTTAGACATGTTCTACACAGCCGTTTCCTGCCTTAGACATGTTCTACACAGCAGATAAACACCTTAGAAATGTTCTATACAGCTGTTACATGCCTTAGCAATGTTCCACACAGCTGTAACAAACCTTAGAAATGTTCTATACAGCTGTAACATAACTTAGACATATTTGACATACCTTGTACAAAGAAAACAAATATTTTACACATTTGTTACTCCACTTAAAAATGTTTTATAAAGATGTTACAAACCTTAGAAATATTCTACACAGCTGTTACACACCTAGCAAATGTCCTACACAGTTGTTACACACCTTAGAAATGTTCTACACAGCTATTAACACACCTATAACACACCTTAGAAATGAATTATAACAAAACTATGGTGTAATATGCTTTCTAATCTATGAAGTTAAATATATTAGTTTAGGGATAGATTATTGTAATACATTTTTTTCCGCCTGTTAAAATCCACTCTTCCATTGCATAATATGAAATAAAGACTTTTAATATCAAACTTAACACCATTTGTCCGGGCAAATAGCAGAGTTTCTGTATTTAACCCTTAAGGCCCTTAGCACAACTATAACAGCCTTTGCGTCCAATGTAAACCCAGGGTTTACAATGTCTGGCTGCTGATCTGTCATTTTCCCCAAAACACAGCATATCAAATCCAGGGAGAGATACCCTGCAAAGAAGAATCAAAACTTTTGACTGTAAACAAATGGAACTAAAGCCTACCAGTTGCATTTTTCTCTTATATTAACAGACCTTCCCACAAGCAAACAGCACTTGACTGGTAACTCGGACAGAGTTCTGTCTCGGTACTGGAGAAGAAATGAAAACTTACCCTGTGCATAATATTGTTTTCATGACAGAAGGCAACACCCTTGAGTAACATGAGCATATAGGACTTGACTTGTGCCTCAGATAGAGGTTTGTCAGAGTTGCGGATCACCTCTGAAAGGTCAGACAGCATGTACTCAAACTCCAGCACAAGGGAGCTGCCGTGAGGAAACACCTCTCGTAGCTTTACAACCTGTAAATGGAATTATAGTTAGAAATACAGAATGAATTTAATTGAAATGGTTTTTATAGTCGCACCAACAACTAAGGTCTTATGGTGCTTTCCAGCTTCCATTGGTGTGGAAGACGGGTGGACACCTGGGTAGAACCAGCTGGATAGCTTCCTCACATAAAGATTCTTGGTCCCATGATGGCTCCAACCCACAGCGGTGTGGGGAAAGTGATTTAAAGTCAGAGACACTAACCACTCAGCCACCAATGCCCCCTTGCAGAAATACCCATAAGTTTGTTCCTGTATGCTCTATTTGTACTCATGGCAAAATTAAAACACAGGTTTACATATAGTTAACTGCACAGACATATTAATAAACAGACAGGAAACTTCCTATCTTAACCAATGAAGTAACCAAAATATCATGTGGCACCTTAACCTTTCCTTCTATCTCCTCTCTCAATTATTCACTGATTTTGATGAGAATACATTCAAACGATTCATAGTGAATAGCAAAATGGTATTATAATAATTTATGTTTATTTTGAAAGTAAGGAATTGTATAAAAGGATGTTTAAAGTTAAAACTTTCATCATTTTTTGCTTTTCTCCTTAAAATCAAGGTTTTGACATAGTCAAAGTTTCCGTCAAACTCCTTTTTTGCTCGAAATGTAAGAGAAAGAAAAATACTATCATTGGAAAGGCGATTAAATTTGTGATGGTATTTGGCATGAATGAAACTTGTATCTATAAAACTCTTCATAATATGTGTGTTTAAAGTTGGGAAATAATTTGTGAAATTTTTGCAATGTGCCACGTGAAATTAGATAATTTTCATAGTGTCCAATCTATTTGTTATTAGGTCAACAGTCCTGCACAATATATTAATCACATTATTCATGAACAGTATATTAATCACTTGTTTTCATTTACTCAAAATCTGAACTTACCAGAACATGTAAACAGTGGAACAACCTGTGGAACATGTACACAGTGGAACATTTAAACAGTGGAGCATGTCACCAGTGGAACATGTAAACAGTGGAACATGTAATCAGTGGAACATTTAATCAGTGGAACATGTAAACAGATCATGTAAACAATGGATCATGTAAACAGCGAAGTGAAGCACAAATTATAATTCCATTGTATACATGTACATTCTTATAACCCGCTATGCAACTGCTGCTTTTGATGCTGCTAATGAGAATTAACACAACACCAGTACTTAGATATCCCCGCCCTATTGTTGAGTATACCGACAATAGGTTCTATTATAAAACAGTTGCACATGCTTTATAATACAATTGCAAAACTGTTTGTCAGAAGTATCATATTGGTTTTATTGGTTGAAATTGATAATTGATTGACATCTGGCGTCATCTTAATTGCTGGTGATAATAGCAATTAGTATACAGTCAAACCTGTAGTAAAAGACCACTGGTCTCTTAACACAGGTGTCTCTTAATATAGGTGGTTTTATTTACTACAATTGGGAACAGAATTTGTGGTCTTTTCAAGGCCTCCTCTGGCAATTTTTTTCCTTTCGCAACCAATTTCTCCAAATGAAAAATGTTGGAGCCAAATTGGAGACATTGGAGCCAAAATTGGCTCAAAGATAGCATATAATACTTTCGAAATTATTTTAATGTATTTTTAAATGAAGTATGGCCCATAAATAAAGCAGTTAGTAATAATTATAATCATAAAATTATATTTAAAAAAATAGTTTACTCATTTTTTTACATAAAAATAAAACTTATTAATCTGGAAATGTTTCAGTTTCGAAATAAATACGTACTGTACATGTATACAAGTACAAATTCTTATCTAGAATTAAAAGATCACTGGTTTATTTTATCCTGTCAGTTATAATCAAAGCCTAATGTATACTTGACACCAAATGTGTGTATTTCACACCTCATCATGGACAAGTGTTGCCTTCTGGACTTAGAAATTATTTTGGCCATTAGGTTATTACGCGATTATACAGGGGGAAATTAAGGGTATGACGAGATTGGAAAGTAATACACAACATTCATGACTGACATTGGATATTTCTTTCGTCAATCACATTCGCCAAAGTCATTATTTTATCGCCACTTTTATTATTTTGTCTCATTTGGCTCCATTTGCGAAACCCAGAGGAGGCCCTGCTTTTAAAGTAGGTGATCTCTTAACAGAGATGGTCTTGAGCAGGTTCAACAGGGCCGACCATAACAAATTGTTGGTTGCTGCTTCCCTACCGACCTACGAAAAATGGCGCCTACCAAAACATTGTTATAGCAATTCTTTAAATTCTTTTTTTGTTGTTGTTGTTGGTATTTTCAGTATATTTTTCTTTAATTTCTTAATGTGTTTACTGTCCTTGGTATAAAAAAAAATGCATCTACCTACCTACCTACCTACCTACCTACCCATTTATGAAATCCTGGGTCGGGAAACAGCAAACAAATATTTTTTTAAGGATGGCCCTGTGCAGTGTCACCCTTTCAGAATGATCAACAAATCACTACAATCAACAAACAGTAAGGTCAGTTTATGCATGGCCATTCGACATGTCGCATGCTATTGCTTATTTGACACACAAGTACGGTGTCCAACAGAGAATACTGTATGTCAGTGACTTATTCACGTACTGTCAAGTTTATTAGGCAAAGCATAGAAAACAAAGCATATCGAGGCCCTTCTGAGCTATTCTGCATGTTTGTGCTGAGCGTAATAATGAAGAAGCAAAGGGCGCTAACTTGATATTATTTTATCATGTAGATAAGGAAATTATTAAAAGTTGCTAAGGATAATTTGAAAAAATAACATACATATGGATTGTCCTCGATTTCTTGTAATGCTTTGATTTCTCTGAAAAATGAAAAATGTACACGTATTCAAACATGTCAATAGGTGATAGATGAGATTTATAACTGATATATTATTTTTTAAAGTTTCAAAACATGTTACCATACAAATGTCAGTATGTTATATGCAACAGTGTGTATTAGCTAGCCAACCGTGCATCCAATAGTTGATTGGATTGGGATTTTTTTTTTTTGCTAAACAACAATTCACAACTTTACTTTCTCAATATTGTTTGGTATACCTTTATAGAAGAAATATGTTTCTTTTTTCACTTTTATCTGTGAAAATGGAATTGCCCCAGAGACACCCACTTGATGTTCTATCCAAGCCAGGACCGAATTTAGAATAATTCTTAAAATACTTGAAAAGAATTTCACCCGTCCAGTCCTTCGGATGACACTCATATCGAGGTCTGCTCACTAAAATACGCAGTGCAACAAAGATAAATAATCGCTTATACACACTAACAAGGGAAATTATGTGATAAACTACAAAATGATACCTTAGTTAACCATTTAGCGTCTCCGTGGCCGAATGGTTAACAAAGTTGTAACCCTTCGCCTCTCACCGCTGCGGGTTCGAATCCCACTGGGAGCGCGACTTGTGTTGTAAGTGAGGAAGTGTCGATTCTTACGGATGGCGGGAGGTTTAAAGTACTGGTTATAACCCAGGAAATGTGGGTAGTCTGCCGTCGCCACAAAAAATTGACTGTCATATATAACCTTACATGTGTTGAAAATGTTATAAAACACCATACAAACAAAACAAACAAACAAATAGTTAACCATTTACCTTAATGCAGTATTTGGAATACCATCTTCCAGTTTCCTCAGAGGGATTTTTTTCAAAGCAACAACCTCACCACTCTGAAAGAAAAAAGATAATTAGATATATTTTCACCACTTTATAAATGTAAGTTTGATACTATTATGTAAATATCACATCCTCTTGAGTGGATATTATCAACCCGAGAATGTAATGTCGACCAAGGCGATAGCCGAGGTCGACATTATCTATTCGATGGTTGATAATATCCACTGGCACCCTCAAGAGGATGTGATATTTATTTATTATATCGAACAAATACTCCTATGGGAAATCGCATTAATAAAAATCTATTTTTAGAACTGAGCTTTTTAAAAAGCTAACGGGATATTTTGCGCTATCACCCGCTATGACACGTTGAGTGTGATAGCGTGAAATATCAACCCGGCAGGGTATGGGGATTTTACATGGAATGTTTACAGTGAGGTATAATAAATAATATTATTTATGATTACATTATCTCCAGTGCACAGACTTTTAATTTGCAGCACGAGTGTATTTGAATTATCAATAATGCTAAGTCAAGACCTGTTAACGGGATCTACAAATCCTGCAAGTAACGAAAATGCACCGATGGACTAACGGACAAACGGACACACATACACCGGATGACATTGTGACCGCTAACACACATACACCGGATGACATTGTGACCGCTAACACACATACACCGGATGACATTGTGACCGCTAAGTCAGGATCTGTAAATGGGCTCAACAAAAATCAAGACTGTTGCGTGCCCATTTATTCCCAGCTAGAGTGAGGATATAAAGCACCTATCAATGTAGATAGAGATGAACTCCTGCTCGCTGCTGCTGGGTTCTGACTTTACACAAATTTAAACAGTACTTACAGAACATTTATCGACTAACTTTCACTATAACAGCATGGAAAGATTTTTGCTTCCAACTGTTTTGGATGGGAAAAAATCAAGATTGCCATAAACGTTAGGAAGTTTTACATAAACCTCCACATGTTCAGCTTTAAGAACTATCCCCATAAAACTTACCTCCACATGTTCAGCTGTAAGAACTATCCCCATAAAACTTACCTCCACATGTTTAGCTTTAAGAACTATCCCATGAGCTCCTTCCCCAATTCTACCAAGGATCGAGTATTGCTCCATTATTAACTTGTCATCATATTCTGAAAATAGTGATCAGTTGTTTCATATTATAAACAAATTTAAAGCACCTATCCTGCCAACAGCCAAATGTTACAACATATGTATACCGGTTCTAAACCTACTGACGACGAGGTATATACATAACTTACATATTTTGAAAATGCAAACTCTATAGACACACTATAAACGGCTTTAACCAGCCAAACCAAACCCCAAAACTGGAGCACTAAATTAAGAGACCCAAACTCAGCATCGCACGCTTATGAATCAACTATGAGGTCTTATGCACAGTGCTCACGAAATAGGATAGCCCCAAGCCCGGGGCCTGTCAAAATCTGTTGGGGCTTGTCCTTTTTTGCCATATTTTACTATATAATTAATTCAGGACCTGTCAAAAACATTTTCCGTGAGCACTGATGCATCAGTCAGTGTTATAGTTACTCTTCAAAAGTAAATAAAAACCATGCAAAGCAGCAATGAAACTGCAGGTTATGCTACTAGTCAAATAAATCATTGAAAATATCACAAACTCAAAGGCATTATACTGATACTATGCCAGTGTGCATTTTGAGAATCAAACGTAGGAAGTCAACCTATTTAAACCCATTTATAACATCCGGACAATTTCAGGAATTTCCAACTTTTAAAATTATTAATACCATATGAAAGACCAATTATAGTTATACAAAATTCATTATTGAATTTGCTGGATCTTGATTAGTTACACCATGACGTACACGTACATCACTGACTACAACTTGACCAGGTGCATAATTCAAGGGATTTTCTGAAAATGTCTATTTTGCGTCCGATTAAAATACTGTATTGGTTAATAAAAATTACACATTGGATAAATACTTAAATCATGTCTGAAGATACTCAGTGAGGTTTGCATGGCACGATAACAAGTAGCCATGACCTTATTTGGGCCATTTTTAAGTCTGTGGATTCAACAGTTAGTTAGGTGGTGACAACTCTGGTAAAATTATCCTTTTCCATCGATTACGTCAACTTTCATCTTCAAGACTTTTATTTAAGGCATTTATCACAGATACTAATCTTTATAATGAGGGGAGCCAGTCCTGGTATAAATTTTTGTCAGATAGGGCAACAGAACTACATATTGATACAAATAATTTTGACATGAACCATTTGAGATCAAAATCTAAATCTCATTATTCGAAAACTTTGAATGCTAATCTTTGTTATTATAAAGTCAAACATGAACTCAAGCTTAATTTTTACTCAAATATTTGTGACAATTTTGGAATTCAGATATATACCTACAACTTGGATTACCAAAATCAATTATTCGGGATTTAACTAGGTTAAGAATAAGCTCACACAGACTTCAAATAGAAATAGGTTGATATGCCCGTCCTAAAATATCACGTGATAGCAGATTATGCTCTTTTTGTAATAAAATTGAGGATGAAATACATTTCCTGTTGCACAGCAATAGAAATTTGCAAGAAAGAAAAGTGCTATATAAACAATTCTCTTCACTAACTTCAATTGCGAAGATATTATCTTAGCTTAGAAACTTTTAAATCCAAATACCAAAAAGGACTGTTCCCTTCTCTGCTCTTTCATATCAAAGTCATTAGTTAATGTGTAATATTTTATAGGCAGATTAACTACACAATATACTATTTATGCATGTATTTTAAATACACTATTGTTGTATCTATACTCTATATTAGCAACTGATATTTTCTTCTTTCGGTTCTAGGATGACAACTGTACTCTGTTTATTTCTGTACTAGCTTGTTTATACAGTTTTACTTTATCCTAATAAAGAATTGAAATTTCAAGTATTTTTCAATTTATAACCAAAAAGAATACCAGTCCAACCTCAGACTGAGAGATGGATATTATGTAGGAAGGAGGAAGATCGGTGACACGGCTGCATGTTCAAATTACACTGGGAGCTATACATGTCAAGTGAGAAAGTGTCGATTCTTACGGCAGCGCAAGGTATACTAATCATGCTAATAGTTCTACCAAGTAAAATTGGGGTGGTCTGCGTCTACCACAAAAAAAATCGACTGTCAAGTATTTCCTAGCCATTCTCTGTTGAGTTATTTTCAAGTTTGACAGATCAACGTAACGATGTAGATGTAGCATGTGCTAAAAATGACGAAAAACACCATTCGAACAATAAAAATAACGCGAAAACTAACGACAGCTACAATTTTGGCAATCATTTTCTTTTTCTTCAGATAAAGCATCACACCACATTTAGCAATAAAACAACTTACATATTTATTAGATAACGTATGTGAAACAATTTACAGAATATATCGAAATTTGCACTAAATAGTGAAGAAACTGTACATTTCTCGTCTCTAAGAATAAGTAAACAACATCTCTCTGCTTCTACAAGCTGGTCCCCTGTTATATTACGATCTGAATGCAACAGGTGACCAGTGTCACGAAATCCCCGGTTGGTATAAACGGCGAAAAGAAGCGAAATACCCAAATCTCACCAAATATACCGAAATCCATCCAAATATACATAAATCCTCCCAACTCCTTACTCAAATTTGCACAAACAATTACTCAAAGGTTCAGAAGTTACAATGTATAATTCATTCATAAATCGATTTATATATATCTTTAAATAAATTATGGGTTCCTGCAGGGCTGACCCAGGTTTATCATCCCAGTTTCCTGCTACAATTCAGTGGAAATATGGATATCTTATATTCTGCTTTAAGATATCAATAAGTTATAACTCAGTATAAGATATCTGCATATCGAGTGATGGATATCCATAATTCAATTATGGATATCCATAAATCACTTCGAATTATAGATATCCATAAATCGAGTATAATATATCTATAAGCAGTCAATGATATCCACAATTAATATAAGATATCTTATATTCGAATTATGGATATCCAAAATTCATTTATGGATAACTATAAATGAATTACGGATATCCATATAGGTAGTGAATAAATAGTAAAACGGAATCCCATATGTATATGAGCCTACATGTATACCCAACACAGAACGAAGATAACAAACATAACATATAATATATATATATATGCTATATCGACCCAATATAAACTTTAATATGAACAAGGCAAAGCCTCAAGACGCGTGAAGCTAACGATTTTAAAATAGATCTAAACAATGTGATGCAGGGTTATTATTATTATTATTATTATTATTCTCTTTATTTTCTCTTTGCAGAGACAAATTGAAACAACAAGAAACATAATTCAAAGAAGCATATAAAATATAAGGATATATGAAATAATATTCAAAAGGGAATATAGCACATGGCTATGTACACAAATTGGCAATCAGTTAGGCAAATGCATATATCATAATTTAAGTCATAACTTATGTATTGACTATAGCAATAATCTCATTAACATAATTTGCAGCGGTTCAGTTGTCTTTAAGTAGTCAAACAGCGTGCAGCAAATTCAATTGCTATTCTAAGGAATTGTTATGTGCTCTTCTATCTGGAAGTGAGCATAATTGCCTGCCGATTAGATATTGCAACTTCGTCTCATTTGAGCCTTTATTAATTTCGGCCAGCATTTCATGTCCAAATAGTTATTGTATAGAATTAAAGAAAACGTTTCTGATAGAAGATGCCACACAAATGACATAGTGAATTTTGAGTAGGAGTGGTGCTCTGCTCAATCCAAAATTGACCAATGGTGCGTGCATTCAATAGGCTGTAGGAGTCAGTCGCACACTCCCAGATAATCGCTATTTCAATATTGGAATGAAGTAGCCTAAATCTGCTTAAGCAGTCATCCGCCTGTAATCGAAGATGCCATGATCTGGATTCAGAGGCAATGACCTTTGTTTTACAAAGTGATTTCCAGGCGTGTTTTGTTGGGAAACTACCACCTTGTACGTATTCAATTAAATGTGTAGAGAGATAATATTTCTGCAGTATGGTACCAATGTCTGGGACAAATCCTTCTCGGACGGCATTATGTCTAATACTGTATTTTTTAATGCACATTGAGCAGAACGGAAAAGAAAGAACAATTATTCGGCCTGCATTTGCATATTTAGTACACTTTTTATATTTAATATTAATAATAAATAAAAAGGTAATTAGCGACTGCAATGTCTCCCACCTCCAAATATGTTATGTAATAGTGATATTGAATCAATCATTTTCTCACCCCACCATAAAATGAATTTAAGTTAGTACCTAAAGTCCTTAAATTCACTAGGTAAAGTAAAGGTTAGCCACTGTTCCACCTCCAAATATGTAATCATATTAATTAATTTAAATTTAGTGTCAATAATAAATGAAAGTTTCGCGACTGTCTTGTCACCCACATCCAAATATGTAATGCTATTAATTTGTGGTAGAACATAACTCAATGCCAATCACAATAAGTAATCATGCTGGTCCCCATTTCTGCAAAATGTTTTCAAAATCTAAAATTATCCAAAGGTATCACTTGAGACTAACACAAACTACACACATAATAATGGTGCAATTGCTTCTACGAGTGTTGAAGAATGTGTGGATGGTTAATGCAGAAGGGTAAATCTCAGTGGTATGGCATTGCCACAGATGGCAGTTACGAGTAATGATGAAGAGGATACATTTGATCTGGGTTTGATTATTTTGATTAGACACATTGGTAAAATATCAAGAGCAACTATTTTTTAAATATTCTGATTAAATAATGGTCTACCAATATAGGCTATAATTACACATGAAAAGCAAAGAAGAATCAGCATCTGCATTTGAAACGTTTGACAGAGTTATGCAGGATAAGGTTAAGGATATATCATGGGAGCAGTGCATTACATATTCATCTGACAATGCATCTGTAATGAAAGGGAAGCACAACAGTGTTCAGAGAAGAATTAAGGACAGCAAGCAATCGGAATATGTTCAAAACCTCTTACCTAGAATGCTTTCAGTGGAAGCCTAGTCAGAAATTACTACAACATTACGAGCAATGCCCTGAAAGCTTGTCAGGAGGAAAAGGAAATGGAGAAATAAAGACATACATGTCTTAGAAACTGACCACAATTAGTCAAAGTAGCAAATAATATAGGGTATATGGTCCTAGCGTGTCGGGCAACTTTGTGGCCTTCAAATAATTGTGGCCCGCTTTTGAAGCCAAATCCTGAGAGAAAAATAAATATTGTTGTTCAACATTATTTTGTAAAACATTCACGTTTAAACACTATTTACCTTTACCGTATATTATATATTTAGTAGACATCAAGTGCTTCAACTTGAAACCAATATCATGACTTAATTACACTATTCCTTTCTTCCGAAATGGAATACATAAATAAATCATTAAATCATCAGAAACATCCACACACTCATGAATCACATTTTCCATCCCTTTTCAACCGCAAAATAACCGGGAATCTACCGGGGAATAGTATCACCCGAAGTTTGACGTCATCACTTTATGCGTTTGTGACCACGTGATAATATTTTGATCACGTGACCCCCTTAGTCCTATTTCTGTAAATAATTTTTAAATTGTAAATGGATGTCGCATTGACCTAATTTGTACAACTTTGGAAGGCACTGACCTCAGTATCATCCACCTGAAAGTTGGTCAAAATTGATCTAGAAGTTTCTGAGGCGATGTCGTTTACAAATGCCATATATAAGTCTATGTAAAACATGTAAAATCTCTATATACAAACTTTGGAACCCCGGGGCACAGCCATTTTTTACCCTAGTAACTTTGTACAGCTTTTGTAGTCCAGGAGTTGGCGATCATTTATAAACAAAAACTGTCAAAATCTGTTCAGCTTGAGAAGAAGATTGTTTAAGGTTTTAAAACATAAATGGTAATGGCGGCCATTTTGGATGTCGCATTGACTTGCTTTGTAAACATTTGGAAGGCATTGACTTCAGTATCGTCCAAGTGAAATTTGGTCAAAATTGGTCAAGCGGTTGCTAGGGAGATGTCGTTTACAAATGTCCTATATACGTCTATGTAAAACAAGTAAAATCACCATATACACACTTTGGAACACCGGTGCACAGCCATTTTTGACCACAGGAACTTCGTTTGTATAACTTTTGTAATCTAGAAGTAGGCGATCTTTTATAAATAAAACACGTCAAAATCTGTTCAGCGGTTCTTGAGAAGATGTTTTAAAGGGGTTGATGGACTAATTTCAACAAGATTTGTTTAAAAGGGTTCTGAAAAACTCGAAAAAAGCTGAAAGAAATATAAAAATGCCATGAACAATAAAGAAGATATGACCGATTGAAAATTTGCAAAGAACACAAATGGAGGCGGCCATCTTGGAACGATGACGTCATCGTGCCTTTTTACTATAAATGGCATATAGACAAAACACATGTTAAAGCAAAACAAACCACTGCAAATTGATTAAAACTAAATATACAGATGTAAAATGCATAAATGCTATGTTTATTTTTCATTTGCAGTGATTTTCTTTGCTTTAAAAGACATTTTGTCACTATTCCATATATGTTAAAAAGGCGCGATGACGTCATCGTTCAAAGTTGGCCGTCTCCATTTATGTTTCTTTGCAAATTTTCAATAGGTCATATCTCTTTTATTTTTCATGTTATTTTGATATTTCTTTCAGCTTTTTTCAAGTTGTTTAGATCCCTTTAAAATAAACCTTGTTTGAAAATAGTGCATCGACCCCTTTAAGGTTTTGACCATAATATTACATAGTAATGTTGGCCATCTTGGGATGTTATATATTATATAGTAATGTTGGCCTAATTTTTATAACTTTGGAAGGCATTGGCCTCAGTATCGTCCACGTGAAATTTGGTCAAAATTGGTCAAGAGGTTTCTGAGGAGATGTCGTTTACAAATACCCAATATCAGTCTATGTAAAACATGTAAAATCTCCATAGTAACAAACTTTGTAACCCCGTGGCACAGCCATTTTTGATCCTAGGAACTTCGTTTGCACGTTTTAGTAGTTTAGGAGTTGGCGATCATTTATAAATAAAACTTTCAAAATCTGTTCAGCGGTTCTTGATGAGATTATTGTTTAAGGTTTTGACCATATATGGTAATGGTGGCCATCTTAGATGTCGCATTGACCTAATTTGTATAATTTTGGAATAATTTGACATCAGTATTATCCATGTGAAATTAAGTCAAAATTGTCCAAGGAGAAGTTGTCTAAGCAAGAGCTAACGGACGACGACAGACGACGGCGGACGGACGGACAAAAAGCGGTCACAATGGCTTACTTTGAGCCTTCGGCTCAGATGAGAGTGCATGGATGAGAGTGCATGTTTACGAATTATGTACTATTTCGGTAAACAGCTTTGTGTGTCCGTCCGTCCGCCGTCGTCTGTCGTCGTCCGTTAGCTCTTGCTTAGACAAACAGTTTCAAACTATATTCTACTGAAATAAAAAAAAGAAAAATAATCTTTACCTAACTTGAGGAGAAGGCACATAAATCCAATTTATTTCCAATACGTCCTAATACACGACAAATTACAAAAAAAGAGGCTTTTACAATCTAAAAATCCTTTCATTTATCAGTCGTACTTCTTTCCAAAAGGTGTTTCTAAGCAAAATAATTAAAATGTTTTAAATTTTTTATCCTCTATATTATTGTCAGGTAAAGAGTTGCAGTCTTTAACAACGCTATACAATAACGTAATATTTCAGCAATGGGAAGATCATGACGAAGTCCGCATTGGCGAGCACAAGTGCACACAAAAAAACAGTTTCTCTAGAAATCAGTTGTACATGCTAGGTAAAACTAGTTTATACAGGAATTATTTTCTCCCATCAGTTATTCGCAGCTTAAGGATATAGCCTAAGAAACAGTGCCACTTTACACATGTTTAAGTTATCCCTAACTCTGCTTATACCTTATCCAAACCCCGACATATTATTATATTGGAGACGGGCAAGGACATGTACTACTTGCTAGACCTAGACTTGAATTTAGTTTAATCAACAGTTTAAACCAAATGTGCAATACTGGCATAGCCGCGGCGGTCACTTAGCGGTAGAGTGTTCGCCTATCATGCGGAAGGTCGTGGCAGGACCACCAAAAATACTTCATGAAACAGTTCTACCAGCTGTACATATATAGGCTATGGTAAAACTAGGACTGGTAGACTCTCGGTGTCAGTATCACGTGACTGGGTATCATATCCTGTGACTACGGTACGGTATACCTATTTCGGCACCACTATAAAGTTGATCATTGAGCTGGCTGCTACAAGTAGACACCGTCAACTCGTTGGATATAAAGTTATAAGGCGCCATTGGGAATCCATCCTCCATTTACATTGACATACAAATACTGTGCCGAATGGACTAAGAACTGAGTTGCTGCAAATTCTGATGTAGACGCCCCGTGTCTCGATGGTGTCATGATCATTGATTTTCCACCAATCAATTAGCACCTGAAAAAATACAGAGGCGATGGTAAAGATCTGTAATGAACATGGAAAAAATGACAAATTGAACATGAATTTGGGGGGTGGGGGTGGGGGGGGGGGGGGGATTTTAACCCTCTTCCTGGTAAGCAGTGTTTCTTTTATTGACCGGGAACCACATGGAAGTATAACCAGTTTTACTTCGCCACTTATACAAACTGGTATCAACAACATCAATATCTTAAGATTTCTCGCTGATAGAATTAACAACGATTAGCGTTTACCCTACTTTTTAAGCAAATCAGATGGCTCAGAATTTCAAATACTGGCTACATTTATTCAAAAAGGATTTACTACCAGCGCCCTTCACAGATTAGAGCGTGACCTATATATAGACTATATATGCAACTATGGTAAAACACTAAACCGGATAGAGTATATGAAGAGAACTCTTCACCATTAACAAACTGCGGTTGGTCGCTACGCTGTACTTTCGGGTTCTTAATGGTACATATTTCTCTTCATAGCCTCTGTCCTATACGACGACGAGTTATACATATAACTTACCTATTTTGAGAATCCAGACTCTACAGATACAGGCCAAACCCAAAACTGAAGCGTCGAATGTATTTATCAAGTTTCTCTTTGACTTCAAACCTGCTTACACATATTTTGATTTTTCATATTTTCTTCATTATTCTACATCTCACCGCTGCGGGTTCGAATCCCACTGGGAGCTCGACTTGTGAGTGAGGAAGTGTCGATTCTTACGAATGGCGGGAGGTGTACAGTACTGGTTCTACTCAGGAAAAGTGGGTGGTCTGCCTCCACCACAAAAAAAATCGACCGTCATAATTATATAACCTGACATGTGTTGAAAATGACGTAAAACATCATACAAACAAACAAACAATCATTATTCTACAACAGGTTTGAATATAGTATTGGTGAAATATAATCACCGCTTAGTAATATGCAAAAACAATTTGCATATGCAAAAACAATTTGCGTTATACATGAATTATTCTTATAATTAACATTAATGAATGAACTAATGCAGCGAGTTTTGCAAAAATCAAGATTGCCGTATGTCCCTTTAATTAGTATTAATGTCAGTTCTTAATTATAAGAAGTAATATATTATATAAATGATTCGACTCTTCATACAATATCTTTTATAAATTGTTTATCTGACGGTAGTTGATACCAATATCGCAAAAGTACCACATGTTAACAGATTCAACGTATCACGTGACATCCGCGTTGACGTTATGCATCGAAACGTCTGATTGCATGCTTAGCAACGTACACCAAATCCCGTGACGTCATGCCATTATCCCGTACTGCAACGGTCTGATTCGTTGATGACCACTAACTTTAGTCACGCAAAAATCCACAACAGGCTAGTCAGATCAAGGAGACCAGCCACAACAGGCTCAGCCTAGTCATCGCGACTAGTTCACGGAGACCAGCCACATCACAAGGGTAGCCAAGTCGTCAACGAGTTCACATGATGTCCGCAGTGTCACTAGCTGGATCTAACACTCCAGTAAAGCCCCGGTCCTGCGTTTCTTCCATTAGCTCCCGTAAATACGACCGCAAGCCGTTACAGGTAATGTTTCATTTCCAAGTTCGCTGTTCCTTCTCTACAAGTTATAATGTTGATCTGCTGTACTATGGAGTGCCAATTATTCAGTATGTACTGTGTGCTTTTGTATGGGGTGCCGTTTTACATTTAATATCATTTTGAGATATCACGTATTCGAATATGTGATATCTCCTATTCGAAATATGTGATATCACCCACCCACCCACCCCTTCGAAATCGGTCCAGGTCCATTCGACCTGGGTGACTGTTCATGTATGACATTCTTACGGCTTAAGTTGCCAAAACTTTTCTTGGATTAACGAATATCTCAGGAACGTCCGAAGTGGATTAATCCTATAATTAATAACATATTCAATATAAAATACATTTGGAGTTGACTCAAAAAGTACGTGGCCGATGGCCGGCATTTTCAGCATGATCGCAGCTGCACTTGGTGCTATCGATGCAGAGAACGTCAATTCTAAATTTCCCAGTATGTCCCCTTTAGCTGAGTGGTCCGCCATTTTTGTTATTCAGTGCGGAATTAATGTCAGGGATCAGTGTTTTTTCACTCGTGATAAAAACGAATAGGTGATATCACGTATTTGAATATTTGATATCCCCATTTCAATTTTGATTACGTGATAAATTCGATTTTGACCTGCATGCTATGTTTTCGTTAACCTTTCTGCACGACGCTCGACCGTCTTGATTCGGCGTTTTCATAGCCTAAAAAAAATGAACTCTTTAATATGACAAATCACTGACATTGTACACTCTCTCTCGTATGACCGTAGTTGTTGGGACAACATTATGTGTCATTTTTCTCTCTTTCTGATGGCTCATTAACATGTCCCAATATGTACGTAATAATAACCGCTAACCCCCTCTTCTTACACACACATACACTTTTGAGGCCTTCCCAGGGGGTCCATGCTCCCTTGTTCTCTAAAAACACATTGTTCCCCAACAATATTTTGCTTTGTTCACACAATTTATATTTCCAATGTTCCCTGGTTCCCTAAAAGTATTTCCAATGTTCCCGTACTCCTCAAAAATATGTGTAATAATTCATTCTGATAAATTAACCAACCATGTGGCCTACAGTAATTATAAATGAATCTTAGACACTACTGTCATCACGATTTGCTTGAAATGTTAACTTGTTGTGAACATTGTCTTTTAGTAGCTATTCCGCTAGCAACATCCATATTTTACAAAATGTGTGCACCATTTCTAAACCTACTGACGTAGAAGTATCACTTACATATTTGGAGAATCCAAACTATAGACACAGTATAACCGTCTTTAACCAGCCAGGTTAAACCCCAAAACTGGAGCGTCGAATTAAGAGTCACCAACTCTTAATTCATTTTACGTATATTCACTCACGGGTATTTTAAGAACCCGTTAATAAATCTTTACTTTTAATCGGCACATATACACTATTATATGACCTGAACACCTGGGCAGAGTTTTGATAAACGGTTTTGTAGCGTAATTTTGCCGTTATTTAAATCTATACTATTTAGCTACTGCAAAACTAGATGTTAGAACTGCATTTCCTGTAAACTCATTTTTCATTGTTCCCTAAAAAAATATGCCAATGTTCCCTTGTTCCCTGAAAAATACAGACACAATTCCCTTGTTCCCCCAAAATAAATCGCCATGTCCACCTTGTTCCCCAAAAACCCATGGAAGGCCATTACTCTTTATACCCGAGCTATGAACATCATGAAAAAAATGTATATAGAAACTGAGGGGTCCATTCAATATAGTACCGCAGTGTGAGGGTATACTCTCGATTTCAGAACGAGTTGTATGTGCAGGGTTCGACAGCATTTAGGGAGCTAGATTTGTTGCGCTTCCTCTAAAGTTACCACATACTTGACGGTTCCTGTATACATCCCATAATTTAAATATACTCTTTAAAATGAAGTTAAGCAATTAAGGACATATTTCCTAATATTTCCCATCGCTACTTGGTCATTGAAAAAGCATGGGAATCTTGTTTATTTACTGACTGCATCAACTCCGGTATATAAATTGAGGCCCGCTTGTAGTTTTTTCTTTGTTTTACATTGTTATATTAGGTATGGTCTTGGGTAAGAAAAACTAAAACACAACTTTGTAATTTAGAAAAGCATATTCATAATTTAGCTAGTTTAAATACAAAACGTGTCTAATATTTCTTTATTGTTTCTAGAACAAGAATGATAGCAAAGCATTAAATGAACAACTTTCTGTTGTGTGTTTATATTTTACTGCACAGAAAAAGGCTTTATTGGGAGGGCCTCATAATCTAAATCAAATAACACAATGTTCTCATGAAATTGTATGGCTAACTGTGATTTACAGTTACCTATAGAAATCCCCCCCCCCCCCCCCTACCCCAATCCCCACCCCACCCCCACACACAAATACAACAGGCTCGAAATATGTCCTTAAGGACACATTTCCCAACGCTACTTGGTAGCTTGAATATTCACAGCCAGCCAGCACGCTTCATGGCTGATCAACGCAGGTATATAAATTGAGGCACGCTCTTAGTTTACTATTTGTTTAGCATTGCTATATTGAGGGTAAGAATAGCTTAACAACACTATGTAATTTACTTTAATGAAGAAATTTATGTTCATAATTTAGCTTTAGAATACAAAATCTGGTATTTCTTTAACATTCTTTAATGTGTTATTATGTGTACAGGTCACAAATGTTTTATTGGGTGGGCCTCATAATCTGAAGAAAAATTGAATATCACACTTTGCTCATGAAATTGTATGGCTAACAGTGATTTACAGTTAGTAATAGAAATCCCCACCCGCCCTCCACCCCTCCCCTCCCCCTCCCCCACCCCCCACCCCCCACCCAACCACCCCGACGTTTGGATATTTGTGGTAGCCTATAACACAAACAACGTGTATATATGCAGGATCATCTTTTCAAACGAACTTTTGGGGGAAATAGAGGAAATAATCAATTAGGTTTGTTATTTTTTTCAATGTAAATGAGGTTATTTTAAATTTTAAAACTTCCGTTCGTTATTTCTTTATAATAATTAGGTTGTTATCAGATATTTTGTGCTCTTTTAACAATTTAATAGAACATTTATTTAACAACGTTTTATCATTTTGTTGATAGAATTCGTATGTTTTATGTAAACAATGCTATTTTGATTAAACGGGAGATAACTCTGATAGTTACATTGGATCACGAATGATAAATGTGAATAAACAAACGTCCTATGCCAATGTTTTCAAATACTTCACAAAATAAAATAACATTTCATGTTTAGTAGTGGGATTTGTCATATTATTTATTTATTATATAGTATACATCTGAAAATCCTATATTATACATACAAATGGTAGTCTCTCTCTCTCTCTCTCTCTCTCTCTCTCTCTCTCTCTCTCTCTCTCCTCTGAGGAATGATCGGTCGAGCGGAAGAGAACTTAACACTTGCAAATACATTATAATCGATAAAAACGTGAAATATATATACATAGTAATTGTTCTACATTCCATGACGACTTGCTACCTTTTTCCATCGTCTACATTGTTGTAGCGTGTATCGCACAAGAAGAGAGTGACAACATACAGAGATAATTCCCCCGATGTGCGCAGTAGTGCACTGAGTATATCACAGCAATGTGTCGGCATTGACGAATACAGCCCAGTGCCGTGGTCTGCGGACACTGGCGGTCAGCACAAGGCGTACAATGGCGGTCAGCCCAAGGCGTACAATGGCGGTCAGCCCAAGGCGTACAATGTCGGTCAGCCCAAGGCGTACAATGTCGGTCAGCCCAAAGCGTGCAGTGGCGTTCATCCCAAGTGGATCATAAGCAAGGTAACATGCGTGGGGGGGGGGGAGTTGGGGGGGGGGGAGTTGGGGGGGGGGAGTTGGGGGGAGTTGGGGGAGTTGGGGGGGGGGGCAGTTTTGCTTTTTATTACCAGTTTGTGATAGGCTAGATACAAATGTGGTATTTTACGTTTCGATTTCCGGCTTATATCCCGACTTTTTGGATGTTCTTCGAACTGAAACTATTTCACCTGTGACCCATTCATGAATATTCATGAGTAGAACCAGTACTGTATACCCGGCGAGATCGAATCCCACTTAAGGCTCGACTTGTAAGTGTTCTTACTGATGGAGGGAAGTATACAGTACTGCTGTGGGTGGTCCGCATCCACTAAAACATCGACCGTCAAACATAGCCTTAAATGCATAGCTTGAAACGTGCTGAAAAATTACGTTCAACACCAAACAAACAAAGTACCATTTAAAGTATAGGCTATGTAACTTCAAAACATATGATTAATTACCGTTTATCACATTTAAAACAAACTCTTCTCGTGTCATCGTGCTTCCTGAACCAAACGTTTAACTGTAATTATATCCAATGGATCATGGGACCTAGTTTATTGCATATTATGTACAACCGAATTTATACAATTGACAAATTGTGAACCAATCAACATCTGTTAGTGGAACAGTCAACGTCTGCTCAGAACACGTTGTCGCGTTAGGGTTGTTCTTCGTAACATTCAAATTTGTTTTAATTAAGTAACAGGATTATGAAAATGAAAATGAAATATCCGTAGTGAGTATATGATACATTTTTGATTTTTTGGCATATATACTAGTATTTTATGTATTTAAATCCATACTTTAACGACAGTTTTTTTCGTTTTCATATTCAAAATACCATGAACAGACAACATCTAAACAATGATCGTGTTGCAAACGAATGATTGGACACAGTACAACAATTGATACTTTATAGAAGTTGTGTCTCAATCCGCAACGGTCAACGTATGTTCCTTGAAACGCTAAATGAGAAGTACAACCATCCAACGGTCAACGCCTGTTAAACACAAGTAAAACAATACATATTACATGCAACACATTACTACGCTAACTCTTGTTGTTTTAAAGACTTCGATCTTTCAAAAAAAAAAAATCCTTAAATAAATCCATGTAAAACTGTCCGATTCGGGCGAAATTTTACCCCAAATATTAGACCTCTGGCTCTTGTTAGGATATATAGTTTCAGAGAAGGTTTCTTGCAAATTACGATATATCTACCCCGGTGCGGAGCCACATTTCACCACAGAGTCACCATTTGAACAAGCTTGATAGAGAACCATTAGCTGAAGCTACATGTAAACAATTAACCTTTTGTAGCTTTAGAGAAAAATACGTTTCAGGAGTTTGCATATATAATTCTAAAACAGTTGACATCTTTAAATACAACCACTAGATCTCCGGAGCGGACCATATTGTTCTCGTGGACATCGAGAAAAATTGTCGAAATATGTTCAGCATTTCTTGAGAAGAACAAGATGTTTTACAGTTTTGACTATTTTTATTAATTGAAATTCTGTCACGTTGGGTTGACCTAATTTAACGCTAGAACGCTAGAAGCACTGTTTTTAAAAATCAGAATAGACTCATGTGATCGTATAATATATACACATGCATATTAAATAGACGTAGTAAGATTCGTGCATACATGTGTACTATTTACAAAATATCAGATGCAAAAATACACACAGTTATACTGTTTAATATCTATTAGAAAACAAACAAAAAAGCAAAAAAACAAATATGAACCCGTCAGAAATCCCCTTTCAGATTTCACGGAGATGGTGACTAAACATAAAGAAATATATCAATATTATGGTTGATGCATACTATATAATCGTATCTATGATAGGCACATGTAAGCACATAAACGTGCAAATGAATGCTCTATTAGCATTTTCAAACGTGGCAAACTACCACTCACTTACAAACATACACGACTATCTGAAAGAGTATAAGAATGGGTCTACGGTGAAGATAGGGAAGTTCCAACACGAGGTATAATTGTTTTTATCGGAACCGAGGCTCTCATACGTATCGGGCCCAATCGTGAACGCTCGGCCAATCCCGTAATTCCTCGGGATCCTCATGCTGCGAAGCAGTGTACGAGATGTTGCGAATGTATCGGACCGAGTCAAACATGCGCAATATGAGATATACACACGCGTAAATGCTCAACATGCACTGTACATGTATTTACTAAAATTCATCTGATAAACTGTGCTCTGTTGTACTGTCTAGATGAAAACATTTCGTCTCATGGGTTCCAGTGTAGATTGATGTATTGAAAATGTGATGGTATGGAAATAAAATGAACGTTAATTTACGGAATTTCCAACGTTCTATGGTATTTTCCCCACGTGTATGGTTTTACGAATATTGTTACAACGATTACCGTTTTAAGAACAAACGTTATATGGTAAGGAGCTAGTCGTCTCTTGTGTTCATTAACTTTGAAATGACCACCAAACTCCGAAATGTATCTACATTAACTTTGAAATGACCACGAACGTCATGACATGTATGTTCATTATCTCTGAAATGACCACCAACACCATGAAATATCTGCTAAATAATAACATTCTCAACCAGTAGTTCGATAAATCCCCTTTATGTCTCGCTAGTTTCTACTTGCTAGTTTCTACTTTGTTCAACTTGTTTGTAGATGTTCGCTTCCAATAAAAGTGCTAGGTCTGTTGTCATTCAAGACAGTTATGAAACTACACCATCGCAGTTTGTCGGCCAAAAGAAAGCTCTGGCGCTAACATCGTTGACGCTGACATCGTTGCCACTTAATGCTCCAGTACAGCAGCCGTTATACATTGCTAACCGGTACAAGTGTATTCAGGGCAAGGTAATACTGTTTGTATGCAACCACCATCGAATGGTGAGGGGGAATATATTGTTAGCCATGTCCGTCCGTCCTTCCGTCCGTCCGTACGTATTTTCGTCCGTCAAGAAAAGTTTGTGTGTCTTTCTCCTCCCACAATGTTCAACCGATTGCTTCGAAACTGTACAGGATGCTCACCTATGATGTCAAGATGTGCATTTCGTTTCGGCGTCATAATTGATCCTGTATTACCCGAGTTATGGTCCTTTTTCCGTCAAATACGTAAAAATATCTTGTGTGTCTATCTCCTCCCACACTTCGAAACTTTACAGGATGCTTACCTATGATGTAAAGATGTGCATAATCGACCTAGTATTACCGGACTTATGACCCTTTTTTCGTCAAATTTTACCTTAAAATATCTTGTTTTTAGCTCGACTATTCGAAGAATAGTGAGAGCTATCCTACTACCCTACTCATCAGTCGGCGTCGGCGTCCACAGCTTCACCCTAAAGTTTTTGTGCAATAGATTTATAACTTCAATACTACTGAAGCTATTGCATTAAAACTTTATACTTATGTTTCCCATCAAATTCTGCACCTTATACAACAATCCCCATAACTCTTCCTTTCATTTTGACAAAGTTATGGTCCTTTGATTGTCATGTCTTTACCATAAGTTTTTGTGCAATATATTTATAACTTTAAAACTACTCAAGCTATTGCATTAAAATTTTAAACTAATGTTTCACATCAAATTCGGTACCTTATCCAACAATCCCCATAACTCTTCCATTCATTTTGACAAATTATGGCCCCTGATTTGGTAAGAAATGTCATTTTTACATAGAAGTAGATAGAAAAACACTTCAAAATATTCTTCTCCGAAACAAAAAAGGCTGCAGCTTAGATATTTTGTATGCAGCATCGTCTAGTAGTCCACTACCAAGTTTTCTCAAATGGTGACTCTGGGTGCAGAATTGGACCCGCCTAGGGGGTCACACGAGGTAAAACATGAGGGTGTGTTTGGGCCCCATGAGTCATATATACTCTTACTGGACATGAACAGACATATACAACCATCCAACCAGCATAAACACCGGGTTGCTTCCTCACCCCTGGGGACATAGCCCTCGGTCATGACTTGGGAAACCATTGAGATCCCCACCCTATAACCATATATACACTTACTTGGCTTGAACAGACGGATACAACAACCCAACCAGCATAGACCCCGTACTCCTTCCCCACCCCTGGTGACATAGCCCCTGGGTCATAACTTGTAAACCGTTGGGATCCCCACCCTATAACCATATATACACTTACTGGGCATGAACAGATGGATATAACCACCCAATCAGCATTAGACCCCGGGCTCCTTCCCCACCACTGGGGACATAGCCCTTCTGCCATAACTTGGAAACAATTGAGATACCCACCCTATATCCATATATACAGTCACTGGGCATGAACAGACGTATGCAACCACTCAACCAGCATAGACCCAAATCTCCTTCCCCAACCCTGGTGACATAGCCTCTGGGTCATAATTTGGAAACCGTTAAGATTCCTACCCTATAACTATATATACACTTACTGAGCATAAACAGACTGATACTACCATCCAACCAGCATAGAACCCTGGACTCCTTCCCTACTCCTGGTGACATAGCCCCAGGGTCATAACTTGTAAACCGCTGAGTTACCTACCCTATAACCATATATACACTTACTGGGCATTAACAGATGGATACAACCATCCAACCAGCGTAGACCCTAGGCTTCTTCCCCACCTTTGTGGACCTATTTCCTGGGTCAAACTTTACAAATAATTTGATATTTTTAGCTCGACTGTTCGAAGGATCTTATGGGGTCTATAGGTCAAAGTTCATGGTCACAAATTACATTTATGTGTTAACATGTGAATAACTTCAATATTTTTTTTATCCAATCATCATCAGACTTACATACTCTATTATAAATGGGACTATGATCGTATCTGTTGAGTTCAACATCATTGGATGAAAGGTCAAGGTCACAAAGGGGTCAAAGGTCAAATGCATTTACATATACTTTTAACATATTTTCTTCAAATTTTCAACTTATAACATTTCCATTGTGTATCCTTTGAAATGATTCTTATGAATTTACCTCCGTGTCATCACAGAAAAATTGTGGCCCTTGATTTAATGAAAATTCCAATGTTTTCCTTCTTGACAAATCCAGCTCGCCTCTTTGTTTTCATTTTTTCCCCTTCCTGATGGTATACCGGGTGTATAACCATTGTTCTCTGAAAATTCGAAATGCTCTTGTTACTGATTGTTGGAGTTTTTTTGTGTTTTTTTTTTTTTTTTACCTCGGAGAGCTTATTAGAGAGTTCAGTGAGAGTTCCGTGAAAGTTCCGTGTGCTTGTGATAAACATGCATTATTTTGCATTTCGTGACTAAGAACTTTACATTGTTATATTAAAGATGAATGGCCACCTTTTTGTAGTATTATCAATTAAAAAAGTTAACACTTAAACATCATATGAACATTTCTTAGTAGTCCCGAAGAGAAACATATATTTAAAACCGCTACTAAGTTGTATGTAAAAATAAGTATTATTTGCATGATGTAGATCTATACGTCTTATACCACTGCGTGACTGCACGGGGAAATGAAGTAAATCTGAATTGTATAGCTGCACAACTGTTGCCAGATAATTGATAACTATATTTACCTGCGGATTAATTTACCTATTCAAAGTTTTCTACGTCATTAAATAAAATCTTATTCTAGCTTTTCAGAGATATTGCAATGTGTGAATTGTAAATATCTATTGTTGTGTATTGATTTCGATTTAAATAGACATAAACATGTTCATGAAACAAAACATGGCCGGAGAACTAATGTTCGCTTGTTTGTTTGTATGGTGTTTACGTCATTTTTAACACATGTAAGGTTATATACGACGGTCGATTTTGTGTGGTGGATACAGACCACCCACTTTCCTGGAACCAAGCTATCCAGCTGGCTTGCGGAACGTCGGTGGTTCTACCCAGGTGCCCGCCCGTGCATGAAAATTGCCCGGAGGGGCACCTGGGGTCTTCTTCCACCAGTGGAAGCTGGAAAGTCGCCATATGACCTTAGCTGTTGATGCGACTATAAAATCCAATCCAATTCAATTCAATTCCTGGAACCAGTACTGTACACCTCCCGCAATCCGTATCCCGGGAGATGTACGGTACGGGTTTTATCCAGGAAAAGTGGATGGTCTGCCTCCAACACGAAAAAAATCGAACGTCATATATAACCTTACATGTGTTGAAAATGACATCAAACACCATACACACAAACAGACATTAATATAACAAAGATTGTAAATTCACATTGTTCGGCTGAAGAACACTTTTATCTAGACAGTGCTGTACTTGAATAATAAATACAAACTCATAAAAGTGTGTATTGACCTATACTCAGCTTATGTCATACTCAAGGTCATGTATGTATGTATTGGCTTATTCACATATTTATCCAGTAGGTAGTTGTAATTCAAGTGTAGCACTGCCTAGATAAACGTGTAAACGTATTAAACTGGAAGTTTCCTGTGAAAAAGATTCCAGATTACGCTTTATAATATACTTGAGCAGATACTTTTATTTTATATTTCCAAATAGATGCGAATGCATTTAATTTAACAGCTGGCTAGGACATCACAATCAGTAAGCACCATGTGTAGTCCTGTTTTCAGCAATACAGCATATATTTGAAATACATATTAATGCTTCTGCTTTCAAAGCCATTATTCGGATTATTTTTCAATTTCACGATGAGCAAGCCCTGGACCCTTCTAACCTACATGTTGTGTCACAATGTTTGTAGTGTTAAACAAGAGAATGGCGACAGTTTCAATAACTGTATTTCAGGAGCTAAATACGTCTGTGTCAAGTGTTTCTGTCGGTTCGGAGTTTGCCGACGCTGACCTTGAAGATTACAATGAACCAGCTAGTTCAAAGGCGACCCCACTATGCGTCATAGGAACTAGACAAAAGCTGCCTGTCTTGACCGATGTACTAAAAACTGATCATATAACGGTACGTTAATCTTGTTATGTTCATTTAGCGTAACGATGTCCTGTAGTGGCACGTTAATCCTGTTATGTCCCTGTAGTGTAACGATGTCCTGTAGTGGTACGTTAAACTTGTTATGTCCCTGTAGTGTAAAGATGTCCTGTAGTGGTACGTTAATCTTGTAATGTCCCTGTAGTGTAACGATGTCCTGTAGTGGTACGTTAATCTTGTAATGTCCCTGTTGTGTAACGATGTCCTGCAGTGGTACGTTAATCTTGTAATGTCCCTGTAGCGTAACGATGTCCTGTAGCGGTACGTTAATCTTGTTATGTTCCTTTAGTGTAATGATGTCCTGTAGCGGTACGTTAATCCTGTTATGTCCCTGTAGTGTAACGATGTCCTGTAGTGGCACGTTAATCCTGTTATGTACTGTAGTGTAACGATGTCCTGTAGTGGCACGTTAATCCTGTTATGTACTGTAGTGTAACGATGTCCTGTAATGGCACGTTAATCCTGTTATGAACTGTAGTTTAACGATGTCCTGTAGTGGCACGTTAATCCTGTTATGTAACGTTAATCCTGTTATGTACTGTAGTGTAACGATGTCCTGTAGTGGCACGTTAATCCTGTTATGTACTGTAGTGTAACGATGTCCTGTAGTGGTACGTTAATCCTGTTATGTACTGTAGTGTAACGATGTTGTAGTGTAACGATGTCCTGTAGTGGTACGTTTATCCTGTTATGTACTGTAGTGTAACGATGTCCTGTAGTGGCACGTTAATCCTGTTATGTACTTTAGTGTAACGATGTCCTGTAGTGGTACGTTAATCCTGTTATGTACTGTAGTGTAACGATGTCCTGTAGTGGCACGTTAATCCTGTTATGTACTGTAGTGTAACGATGTCCTGTAGTGGTAAATTAATCTTGTTATGTCCCTGTAATGTAACGATGTCCTATAGTGGTACGTTAATGTCCTTGTAGTGTAACGATGTCCTGTAGCGGTACGTTAATCTTGTAATGTTCCTGTAGTGTAACGATGTCCTGTAGCGGTACGTTAATCTTGTAATCTCCCTGTAGTGTAACGATGTCCTGTAGTGGCACGTTAATCTTGTAATGTCCATGTAGTGTAACGATGTCCTGTAGCGGTACGTTAATCTTGTAATGTTCCTGTAGCGTAACGATATCCTGTAGCGTTACGTTAATCTTGTAATGTCCCTGTAGTGTAACGATGTCCTGTAGCGTTACGTTAATCTTGTAATGTCCCTGTAGTGTAACGGTGTACAGTAGCGATACGTTAATCTTGTAATGTTCCTGTAGCGTAACGATATCCTGTAGCGTTACGTTAATCTTGTAATGTCCCTGTAGTGTAACGATGTCCTGTAGCGTTACGTTAATCTTGTAATGTCCCTGTAGTGTAACGATGTGCAGTAGCGATACGTTAATCGTGTAATGTTCCTGTAGCGTAACGGTGTACAGTAGCGATACGTTAATCTTGTAATGTCCCTGTTGTGTAACGATGTCCTGTAGCAGCACGTTAATCTTGTAATGTCCCTGTAGCGTAACGATATCCTATAGCATTACGTTAATCTTGTAATGTCCTTGTAGTGTAACGATGTCCTGTAGCGGTATGTTAATCTTGTTATGTCCCTGTAGTGTAACGATGTCCTGTAGCGTTACGTTAATCTTGTAATGTCCCTGTAGTGTAAAGATGTCCTGTAGCGTTACGTTAATATTGTAATGTCCCTGTAGTGTAACGGTGTACAGTAGCGATACGTTAATCGTGTAATGTTCCTGTAGCGTAACGGTGTACAGTAGCGATACGTTAATCTTGTAATGTCCCTGTTGTATAACGATGTCCTGTAGCAGCACATTAATCTTGTAATGTCCCTGTAGCGTAACGATATCCTGTAGCGTTACGTTTATCTTGTAATGTCCCTTTAGTGTAACGATGTCCTGTAGCGGTATGTTAATCTTGTAATGTCCCTGTAGTGTAACGATGTCCTGTAGCGTTACGTTAATATTGTAATGTCTCTGTAGTGTAACGATGTCCTGTAGCGTTACGTTAATCTTGTAATGTTCCTGTAGCGTAACGATATCCTGTAGCGTTACGTTAATCTTGTAATGTCCCTGTAGTGTAACGATGTCCTGTAACGTTACGTTAATCTTGTAATGTCCCTGTAGTGTAACGGTGTACAGTAGCGATACGTTAATCGTGTAATGTTCCTGTAGCGTAACGATGTTCTGTAGCGGTATGTTAATCTTGTAATGTCCCTGTAGCGTAACGATGTCCTGTAGCTCCATGTTAATCTTGTAATGTCCCTGTAGTGTAACGATGTACAGTAGCGGTACGTTAATCTTGTAATGTCCATGTAGCGTAACGATGTCCTGTAGCGGTACATTAGTCTTGTAATGTTCCTGTAGTGTAACGATGTCCTGTAGCGTTACGTTAATCTTGTAATGTGCCTGTAGTGTAACAATGTCCTGTAGCGGCATGTTAATATTGTAATGTCCCTGTAGTGTAACGATGTCCTGTAGCGGTACGTTAGTCTTGTAATGTTCCTGTAGTGTAACGATGTCCTGTAGCGGCACGTTAGTCTTGTAATGTTCCTGTAGTGTAACGATTTCCTGTAGCGGTACGTTAATCTTGTAACGTTAATCTTGTAATGTCCCTGTTGTGTAACGATGTCCTGTAGCGGTACTTTAATCTTGTAATGTTCCTGTAGTGTAACGATTTCCTGTAGCGGTACGTTAATCTTGTAACGTTAATCTTGTAATGTCCCTGTTGTGTAACGATGTCCTGTAGCGGCACGTTAATCTTGTAATGTTCCTGTATTGTAACGATGTCCTGTAGCGGCACGTTAGTCTTGTAATGTTCCTGTAGTGTAACGATGTCCTGTAGGGGTACGTTAATCTTGTAACGTTAATCTTGTAATGTCCCTGTTGTGTAACGATGTCCTGTAGCGGCACGTTAATCTTCTAATGTTCCTGTAGTGTAACAATGTCCTGTAGCGGCACGTTAGTCTTGTAATGTTCCTGTAGTGTAACGATGTCCTGTAGCGGTACGTTAATCTTGTAACGTTAATCTTGTAATGTCCCTGTTGTGTAACGATGTCCTGTAGCGGCACGTTAATCTTGTACTGTCCCTGTAGTGTAACGATGTCCTGTAGCGATATGTTAGTCTTGTAATGTCCCTGTAGTGTAACGATGTCCTGTAGCGGTACGTTAATCTTGTTATGTCCCTGTAGCGTAACGATGTCCTGTAGCGGTAAGTTAATCTTGTTATGTCACAGTAGCATAACGATGTCCTGATGCGGTACGTTAATCGTTTTATGTCCCAGTAGCGTTACGATGTCCTGTTGTGGTACATTAATCGTTTTATGTACCAGCATCGAATCGATTTATTACACATTTGTTCTATAACTGTCCGTTAAAGCCTTGTTAGTCCCAGTACATTAGTGTAACGATACATTCGTACTAGAACGGTACGTTAACTTTGTTATATCCCTGAAGCGCACAATTGTTAAATGGTATTCATCAAATAAATGTGCCTCGTGTGCAAGCAGCATTGGGCTCAATAACTCTCCAAGACTTATAGCCACACTCATGCGACTTTAGGCAAAGTGTCAATGCTGACAGGATGAACCCTATACATTTTGATATACAATATCTACTATACAATAGTTTCAAGGTTAAGGTCACCATGACCTGTTAATGGAAAACCTGGTCCGCCTTATACATATTCAAGAATTGCAGTCACATTCTATTAAATAAACATTTTCTTGTATATTGCCCGTAATTAGAGGATAAGCCCTTTACATTTTGGGGTCAATAGGTTAAACACCAAGATTGCCATGCTGGATAGTGAGAATCCTGGTCCGGAAGAGTTTTTAGCCACATGCATGACAATTCAGAAGTATACTTTCCATTGTGAGAGGATGATCCCTATATATTTGAAGGGGGCAATAGGTTCAAGGTCAAGGTCACCATGTCCAGATCAAGAAGCCTTTATCCACTATGTTACTGTTCAAGATTCCATGCCACAGTCATGTACTCTTCAATGGTCCCAGCGAGGGAGTCGGTCCGGGCAACATTTTAGTTCATTCTGTGTAAATGTTTTTCTTACATTTTTATTTCAGCCTAAAAACCACACTGTCGTTGACATGCCGAAAGAGAGCCTCGATAGGTTGTCCGCAGATAAAGAGGCAGATTTTGAGCGGGAATCTACCCACTCCCCAAGCAACCCTCCTCCAAGTCCAGTCAACTGGGACTGTATGGACTGGGCACAGTCTAGCACTGTAAGTAGCCAAAACTCCAATTCATTGAAAACATTGCGAGTTTGAGGGTAATGGCTGTGTACCAGATGTCGTCACATTTATGTAGGTTCCTTAATATATATCTAAATCATCATAACTATTTTTGCCCTTAGAGAAACTTACCTATTTGCCGTAAATAATCTGCGCTTGCATTGTTTCTATTCGCGGTAGCAAGTATCACGTGACCGTTACTCCTGCTATACTGATATGGGCCCGTCTGGGCTGAATGTATAGGAATTACTGTCATCTTCAATTTAATACGTCTATCTACAGACCCTATTATTACCGAGAGTCTCTAAATAAACTTGGAAAAGGGTGAAAAAAGAAGTAAACTTGGAAAAGTTTGAAAAAAGAATTATATGTATACGATGATAAATACATAAGATACGATCATTTGAAGGTTCTGTTGAAACGGATATGGAAGCCGCCATTTTGAGAGCTATGACATCATAATTCTAAATGACCATATATGGAATATTTATAAATATGAATATTTACTGATTTAAAGGGAAACAATAACGGCAACTGTATGAGAAATATGTATACTTAATGGCAATACTGCTTAATATGACCACTAGAGGAGTTTGCATTCATTTGCAGAGATTTTTCTTTGCTTTAAATGATATTTATCAATATTCCATGTATGATAATTTGGAACTATGACGTCATAGTTCTCAAAATGGTGGCTCCAATATCCGTTTTAGAACAACCTTCAAATGGTTATATCTTTTTTGTTTATCATTCGATTTTGATCATTCGTTCATCTTTTTCCATTTTTTTTCAGAACGCTCAATAATAGCGCTTTAGTGTTTGGCTGTGTCGCTACATTCCATTTAATGTCAAATATCAAACAGATTTTTGCAAGTTGTGTATAAATTTCGAAAATATACATAACATTATTGATTCACGGGATCTTTCTTGGTTTTCATCTATTGGAGCCGTTAGTATGTTCCATTTTTGATGAATAACTGAACAACGTCCATGTTGTCTCACAAATCGTGCCGCTCTTTGGTGCAGAGGTTCGTAAAGCAAACCCTATATCCGTGTGGTGAGTAGGGGCTGGTGATGGAATAGGGCAAGGTTGAAAAAATAGTTTTCAAAACATATCTATGTGTTACTGATGTTTCGTTCCCTTGTTTTCCGACTTTATAATGCCGCGACGCCGGTCAGTAAGCAACACCTACATGTAGGGAAGATACACCCAATTCAATTTATTTCCATAGGCTCCAAGTATAAGATTGGCACACATAAAGACAATTTACGCAATGAATTCACATAAACTGTATCCATTGCCAGTGAGATTGAACCTAGGACTTTTGAATTTCTCACAAAACAAATACAACTCCGACGCATTTTAAAAGAGCTGTTCACAGCCAAAGACGACAGTGCGCGCCTGCCTTCAAAGTGAGAACGGGCAGAATGAGTATTAAATTATTTTTCTTCAAATGCTGTTAAATAAATGAAATAATGGTGAATAATTTTAGCCCACTAAATTATTTATTTTACAGTACTTCTGATTTTTCCCTTTCTTGGGGACAAACATGAGAATGGACGCCATTTCCATAGTGATTCAGGGCAGAAAAACGTATCTAATAATTTACAATTGGGTGTATTTTACCTGTATATCGGCGTGACATGAAGGGAAACAACACTATTCTTTCAACAAGTATGGAACTAAAGTTATGTTTTTTTTAGATGATGTGTTACAAAGAAATCCGGGATTTCTCTACTCTCAATATACCTTTATATGTTTTTGTTACATGCCTGGATGGACTCCAATTCCTGGGGCCGCCCCCTTTAACATTTTGACGTTCAAACATGTATGAGTAAATGACTCGCTGGTGGTTACAAGCGCAATCTTCGTGTCTCAAACTATATGAGGCGAACACATGCATACGTACTTTATATATCGCAGTGAACTTCCCAAAGGTAATGAAAACATGAAATGTACAGTTAGTGTTCTCTCTAATGATGGAGAAATGTATTTGATTACAAAAAATGATATGTGACAAAATAGACTTCATATGTTGCCATTTATTGCCGTGAATATATATGTATTTTGTTGTACCTGTGTACTCATGGAAGGTATTTTGTATTTTGAATAACTATATATATATACTGGAAAAAAAAAGAAACGCATAATGGGTCCGCTATATATTGTATGTTTAATATGCTACTGCTAATCGAATGGTACAGGGTGACATTAGGCATGTCCTTTCGGAAAAAAGGTTTAAGCTCCGAACACACCAATGGTTCCATTATCGACAGAAACGCATTTGCCTCAAGGAGGTGAGCAAACTTAGGCTTTAAACGTTGCAATCTATTAACATTAAACAATACTGAAATGGCTTGAATTGTTCAAGCGAAACTTCAACATTTATGAATTTCGTGTACCAAAGCATATTTTGATTAAAAGGTCTACTACATGACAGAGTTGTACTTTCTGTAATTAGTTGTAGCCCCTTTTTGTACAAAACACGTTGAGCTATATATGAATTAATATTACGTGTCTATAATAGTGTAGTATAGGTAATTTTTTGATCGTGCGTTTCTTTTTCCATTCAATATATAAAGTTAAACTAAACGTTTTATATTCCTTATGCAGAGTCGAGACTTTAATCCGGGGTTTGTGGAGTCACCTGTTTCTCAGTGTGGCAAGTATGAGGGGACATTTGTCGAAGGAGAACAATCTGGCGTGGCTTGTCAGAGAAGGTAAATATTCCCATAACTTTCACATCCGGTCATAAGTTACACATTTCCGAGATGTTGAGATATTCAGTAGAAAATATTACGGTGTCCTGTAAGGGTCATCTTACCATCGCATCTTACCATCGAGCATCGACCTAGGTCGATGGTCGATGGAAAGATGCGATGGTCGATGGTAAGATGCGATGGTAAGATGCGATGTTCGATGGTAAGATGCGCTGGTCGATAGTAAGATGCGATGGTAAGATGCGATGCTCGAAGGTAAGATGCGATGCTCGATGGTAAGATGCGATGGTCGATGATGGTAAGATGCAATGGTCGATGGTAAGATGCGGTGGACCATCGACCATCGCATCTTACCATCGACCATCGCATCTTACCATCGCATCTTACCATCGCATCTTACCATCGACCATCGCATCTTACCATCGACCATCGCATCAATCGTAATGTACATTCGTTTTATCGACACCCCTTTCTCCTCTCTCTCACTTCCCCATCTCTCTCTCCCTCCCTGTCTCTCTCAATCTGATCTCAGGTTTGTCAGTGAGACAATTTTGTTAAATATTAAATTGATAAATATGTTTAGAAGAGTGTTATGAAAACTATTCGACCAAGTTGTGGGTGGGTGTGTTGGTGAACAAAAACGTGCTTTGTTCAATTCTAATTAATTTTATATGAGCGTTCAAATTAGGCCTTGCAGAAAGTTATGTGTGTTTACGGTAACCCGACCCTACCTATTTTTTTCTGGTGAAATCTAGCATTTTTTCTCCAATTTACCAGAAAAATATAAAAATCAAGGCTGTTTTGGGATTAAAATGCTATGTTCCTATAAATATATATATATATAAAATATATGATAACAAATCCGTACCTACCCTACCTACTATTTTCTGGCATGTTACGCTAAACCTGGGATGAAAATTGAAATAAAGAGCCCTGCCTAAACACACAGTCTTTTGTTTGGCCTTATTACTGAATTATAGCTCGCCTATAGACGCCCCCCCCCCACCCCCCCCCCCCCCCCCCTCACACACACACACACACACACACACACACACACACACACACACCACCACCACCACCACCACACCCACTATGCTCTTAGTGTTTCTTTACGCCTTCAGACAACTAGTAAAATATAAGGATGCTTAACCTTAAAAAATGAGACACTGCACGTTTTATGCATAGTTATAATCAATTAGTGTCATTTAAAAAGTTGATTGTGAAATGTGTCCGCTTTCCCTTATATAATTATGTTTCACGTATTCCTCCAATGTATGCATTCCTCACTCGCCCACAAACACTGCAATATCCGGGAATGGAAAACTTGGTCAAGTTCGATACCAAGAGTGACTGTAACACGTGTGTCATAAGTCGATGGTAATATGCTATGGTCGATGGTAAGATGCGATGGGAAGATGCGATGGTCGATGTTAAGATGACTTAAGATGCGATGGTCGATGTTAAGATGACTTAAGATGCGATGGTCGATGGTAAGATGCGATGGTAAGATGCGATGGTCGATGGTAAGATGCGATGGTAAGATGGCCCTAACAGGACACCGTATACATAGCTGTACACAAAAATAATATATTAATATTAATATTATTATCACTACAAATTAGTGACATAATGGACTAACGTCAGCTGAGCATCAACGATAAACACTGAGTTTACCCCCTTCCAGAATGTGGAGGTGTTTTATTTTATTGATCACTGATTGGTCAAATTATTTTGATGATGTCATGTGAACGTTATGAATTAAAAGTTAGCTTATGTAATGTGTTAACTGGCGGCCACTTGCTGTCCTTTGTCTTGCATACCACGGCGTGACCTAGTGGTAGTGTCCGCCTCACATGGCGGAGGTCGTGAGTTTAATCCCCGATCGGGTCATAACAAGTATTTCACAAAAATGGTACTAATAACCCCCTTGCTTGACGTTCAGCATATAAAGGAAAGTTCTAGCAAGGTTGACCTAATGTCAGTTTAATGCAAGCAAGGTTTTACGCAAGCGTAAAAAGCTTGCGTAAAAAGCTGCCAATAAGTATATAAACATGACTGTGGGCCTGTGAACTGATAGGAATGCAAACAATTGTTTGTATAATTAGTGAAAATCTGAGAGTTATCAAGCTGAAATAATTTTTGCTGGATGCGTCAATAGTGTTCATTGAGGCCCTCCCAGTGGGTGGGGGTCCATTTCCCTTATTCCCTGAAAATATGAACCATTGTTCCCGTGTTCCCCAAAAATATTTTGCTTTGTTCCCCAAATATATTTGTAGAATGTTCCCTTGTTCCCCAAAATTATTTGCAATTGTTCCCGAAAATTAATTCTGATGAATTAAACAAACCATTTGGCCTACAACAGTTAATAATTGCATCTTCGAAAACAGGTTTTGGGCATAAGAACTTAAGTGATCTACTGTTGTTGTTGTTTTTTTTCACATGGATTTTGTTCTGAACATGCGTCTATCATATTTTCTCATCAATGTTAATAAGTACTGAGTACAATAGTATTTTGAAATATTTACATATTTGATCCTCTTGACATTTAGTCATCATAGTAGAAAAAATCTTCCATTACTCTCCTTTTCTGTCCTCTTGTTGACTTCCTGGTGGTATTTTCATCAACCTCCTCCCTTGCCTCTGCTAAAGTAATTGTTTCAATGGCACTACTGATTTGGGATTGCATCATAATAAACTAATAAATATCTTGCATACATACGGCCACTTCATCGTCCTCCTTAAAATACAACGGATGGGTATTGAGAGTATCTTATGCCTTTTTCATACCCGAGGTAACACTTTCTTTGAGCATAATGATGCCTACTCTGTTCAATATATTCAAAACTATTAAGTCACCTGCGTCATACACAACCTCAGGTAATTGTTCAGCTGGATTTGTTGTACTTCTGCGACTTTACTGAAGTCAACTGGTTGACACACAGTATGTTTTGAAGCATACAAATTAATTGGCAGAGTTCCTGGATTGTCTTTCACAACCATACTTCTCACCGTTGTTTGTGGAACTCCTTGACCATATGTTCTCTTGTTTCTGCTCTTTGGTCAGATGCACATATTTAGGAGCGTACAAACATACTTGACCTGGGGTAATATGACTTCGAAGTAGCAGAATTTTGTTTTGCACATTTGCTTTAGGTGTGGCATCATAGACTTGGTATACCTGTGTGGCAGCACTATAGGGTGGAGCACTGAGCTCACTGCTACAAGTGAACTGTACATATATATTACCTACCTTTAGCTTGTACGAGTTACAGCCCTTGAACTGAGTTGAACTGTTTGATCACGGTAGATTTGTTCTGTTTGTTTGTTTGTTTGGTATGTGAAATCATTGTTCAGTCCATTTTTAGGCTATGTATGACAGTCGATTTTTAATGGTGGAAGCAGATCACTCACTTATTCCTGGGTAGAACGGTACTGTATACCTCCCGCCGTCCGTAAGGACGACACTTTCTCCTTTACAAGTCAAGCTCCCAGTGGGATTCGAACCCGCAACGGGTAGATTTTCTGTAGAGCAACTCGAAGAAGGAAACCAGCAAAATCGGTTATGCTCGCGTATGTTCGTTTGTAATAGGAAACCGATGATTGCAATTAACGATCTGTCCGAAAGAAAAACAACATAGTGTACCTGCGATATACTACTCTGTGAATGTTTCACATGTAATTATATTAGCTATTAGCTATGTTTTTAAAGGTTTATCAATAATAACATATTTTGTAATCTTGTTTTTCGTTTCGACACATGGTATTTTGTTATTTATTACACCTTCTGTTTACCACAATGTATTTATTCTATTTGTTTACATTTGCGGAATATGGCTTAAAGTCATCTGTATCGTATATAAATGCAAGTTGTCTGTTGACTTACATATATTTTAACTGTATTTTGTAACATGTATGTTCGCTTATGCTTAGGAAAATAAAGATCTATATTTCGTTGAATCCACATTAAAAGAAAAACGAGCGAGAGAGTAGCGTTAAGTACTTCTGTTTCACGCCAACATGTTTCTGTTATAAAATAGCTGCGTCAGATTATAGTATGCAAGCCATATGTTTAACAACTTTAGTCATGCCAATGTTCCATGTTTAGTATAAATCATGTTGACAGTGGTCCTGTCATGCTGTATATTCACCTTTTTGTTTACATTGTAAATTCATCATTGTTTTGCGAATCAATACGAGCTTGTTTTTTTGTTTAATCAATTCCACCATTTTGTTTTGTTTACCTGCTTTTTTGTCTGTTTCCTTGGCAAAGGGGCGTCTATTTGTGTCTTACCCAAGAACAATTACGGGAACAGCTTAATTGCTGCACGGACATCTGCCTTTCTCCATCAACTTGCCTGTCCCATGGTCCCAGCATAAAGAAGAACTACTAGTATACTAACAATAATAGGCATGCTCAAACGAAACCACACACATTTACATCGATTTTTTTATATTGCAGACCGATACTTTTAGCGAACTGCTCACCAAGACATCACGAAGAGGAAGTATCGATACAGAGCAAATATATAAATCATCACCGAGATAGATGGAAAGAAGAAACAAAGAAAGCGATGAGAAAAAAAAGAAGAAAGCCTATGACTTGGAAAGAAAGTACAACTTTGATAACATCAATAAATCAATCATCAACAACAAGCAGACTCGTAAATAGCAAAGAAGATGAAGCGGAGTTCTATGGAACTGAAGGTATTTATTAATGAATAGACAGATTTGGACTTAGATGAAGGGAATGGAATGGAATGTGTGCTGTTTGCGCCATTAAAGGTATGATGCCTTACATACATCCATCCACCACTAAGGTGATCCGTATATCAGTCATGCATGTAAACATGCAATATGTAAACATGCAGTAGCTTATAACCGTAGGTGTAGGAACACGAGATAAAGGTCAGGGAGTGTTGGTTTGAGGGAGGCAAAATATACTCTGTAAAAAAAAGTTTTGGACCATGGCAGTGTTCGAACCCGTACAATGATCGCTGAACCTTGACATTCGACCATAACCCTTATTATCTCAGTTGATAATTCACAATAGATCAACAATCAACAATAATTATCGTTTACAATGAAAGTTTGCGAAAAAATAATAATCTTTTTATTGGTTACTCGAATGTGTCCGTAACTGCTACTTTTAATGGACTTTGCAACATTTTTTACAGACCCTTTGTGTGTTCGCGATATTTTTTAAAAATCAAATCTTGTTTGGAATTTAATGTTTCTGGTACCAAATTAACCGGATAGGGTAGACCTTGGTTACTAAAAAAAGATACTTAAATTCTGTCAACTAGTTTTATTTTTATATGACTGTATACACCCTGGTTCAAAACTTTTTTTACCGAGTATATGTTAGTCACCAACCCCTATAACTGAATATGGGAAAACATGATTACATACAACCCCGACATAATGCTCATTTGGGACAACTACAGTACACAGTTAGGCCTCTTTCAAATTTCGCTGTTAATGGGACACACGGCAATCTGAAAATCACGGCGTCCCGTTTTTCTCGTAACTTGCAATTTGTTCAATCATTAATATTAATTGTTTGAATAGTTCAAAGCAAATTGTTTTTACATATTATTGACTTTTGATAATATTGCACCACTGATATATTTAAAAAACGTGTAGAATAATGAAGGAAATAGAATTCTTAATTTTTTATTTAATTATATGCAAGCAGTTTTAAAGTCAACATGATACAGGATTAATAAATCGCTGCACTAATTGTAATGTCTGTTAAGTCCAGACATTGTGCCTATACTCGTCGGGTAGGACGCCTGTCGTAGGTGGAGGGACTATAATCCTTAGAAATACACACACTTGTAATGTCTGAAATAAAACTCAAGATTGCCATGTGTTCCCATCGTGGTAATTTCATCTCCCATTTTACCTGTCGTAAGTTGAACTGCGTATAATTGGTCAGCTAACCAGTTGCGATGTTTACAAGATGGTAACCAGTCTACATACGGGGATTCTAAATAGAAAATGGCAGGAAAACAGGCTGAAAGCATGGAATTTGATAAGGAAAAGACGGAAGTTCTAACACCGATTTTTGCTACTTATTGGTCATAAAACAATAAAAAAAAATCGTTAAAACATTGTTAATCTGCATTTCTATTGGAATATTTATTCTGTCTCGCGTGGTTAATTGCTGTTTTGCGACTTCAAAGTGAACACTGTTGTAACTCTACCAAATTTAGGCATGTGCTTTCTTAAAGTATTATTTAAAGGAGTATTATAAATAATCATGATGCCTATTATCAGTATTTAAAAGGTCGACATTACGAACAAGTGTGCCATTCCAAAGATGATACGCATATGACGGTGAACATGGAACCTTCAATGACGTATTTTCATACCACTCCATGGCAAGCGGCGTATGGTCCCAGATTCTAACAAAATGTTTTGCCCTAAACAAAACAAAATGGGTGAAATAAACAAAACGGAATTATGTTATTATGTTGAATAATGGCCACCTGAATCCTCACCATAAAACCCACCAATTCACAACCCAAAATCCATCCACACATCCACAAACAACCCAATTGTTAAAACAAGGTATTTTATTGTTTTCTTCAAAATAACAGTTCCAAAACCAATTTTGGTAGGGATATGCTGGAGTGAAGCGGGTACAGTTGTCAATTATCGAAGTAGGTATAAAAGTCGAGAAGGGAAGGTATCATCCGCATAGCTCAGTCTGTGGGAACCTCAAACGGGAAAAATGTCACAAATGTAAAAACGGTTACAAATGAAAAAATACATTTTTAAACGTTCATTTTTTTTAGCTCTGTTGATCAAAGGTCAACTTTAAAAACAAGACACTCATCTTAAAACGTCATAAATACATTGCCCTTGGTCAGAGAAGTAACTAAAAAAAATGAACGTTTAAAAATGTATTTTTACATTTGTGTTCTTTTTTTACATATGTTACCTTTTTTTTTACATTTGTGTTCTTTTGTGTTCTTTTTTTTCTCACTTTTGTCACTTTGGTTTTACATATGTCTCCAAACGTGTTACATTTGTAATGTTTGTACATTTGTATGTTTTTACATATGTGACTTGTTTTTACATTTGTAACCGTCATTTTTCACGTTTGAGGTTCCCACATCAGTCAACCAAAACACACAGTCAAAACAAACAACAATCACATGGAAAAATAGAAGTTAAATGTGCTACACCACAAACATAAAATGGTTGACATTAGAGGTACCGTCTAGGAACGGCCATTGTCAAAACGACCACTGGGAGTTTAAACCAAGTTCTAGGGTGTGCACCAGACCTCACTCTTACCCTATTGTCATCCGTATAAAATGGGACAGTTTAAATACAGCAATCCCCGCCTTACTATATTGTCTAAAACTCAAGGCAGAATTCATGGGCGATATAAGATGATCATGGATACATGAAAAAATAAATGCATTGAAAGCCAAAAAGCAAGTACTCACGTACAGAATCCAGAGGAACAAACCATTAAGGGTATGACATGAACAGATTTAAGACAGACACCAAACGCTACCATCCGTTGAGGATTTAGGTAGACGTCATTATAGGGTCCACAATCTGTCCGGTCATCGCACAGACAAGGAGAAATGCAAAGTAGCAAACTGTAAATGGGTCAGCCACTAAACAGGCAGTTCGTTGCAAAATAATAGGGACATAACCTCTTTTGATAAAAGTTTTAACAAGTTTAAAGAGTTATACAGGTGATCATGATCATGGATTAGTCTCATTTATTTGACGTCTTGTTGCTTTTTTTACGTACGGACGTTTATATCAAAAATCGTCTCGCCTTTCGTAGACGTGTATTTTATGAACTTGATCATGGATAAACCTACTTCTCCTCCAACCATTCATTGTACCAACATGTTAACAATGTTCCTCCTTGTTTATTAACATTATTTAAGGTACATAGGTCATACATTTTCCCGTGACAAACGACACCCGCACCCTATACTCCCTTACCAGCTACCCACCTCTCCATTGTTTGCTTTTCTTGAATGTCCTCGTTCTCATGTGTTCATGTTATTCATGGATGTATCACAGAGAATATCTCTGATATTTTATCTTTAAAGATTGCTTATATGATTCATTACGTGGTCCGAGTATAAGCTTTCATTACCCATCCAACCCCTTCTCCAAGAAGCGAAAACGGGTTTGGCTGGGGTATGAAAGAAAAACCTTAATTTCGGCTTAAACGGTTAAATTAAAACATTTAATAGGTAATTTTAAACAGGTTATCGCATTTGTTCAGTAAAATATGTTTTTAAATGTGTTTTATTGTCGGAATATCCGTTATAAAATCCTGATAATATAAGCTTTCCCATCGCTTAATGAAATTAAGGCGGGACCACGTAATGTTCTGATGGTGTATGCTAGAGATGTATGCTTTGTTGATCTCTGACACGCAAATCGTTGAACTGCAATGTTCTGCGATTGTTCTTCTGTATTATGGGAGTGCACCCGCCAAAATGCGGAAGTTTCCCAACATTCAATGGTTACCAAGTTTATTTATACATCTGCGTTTTAAGAGCCATTTTTGGATTTAAATAACTTACTGGCAAGGTTAAACATTTGTTTCTTTAAAGAAACTTACCCGAATAACGGCAAAATTGCACTACAAAACCTTTAATCAAAACTCTATCCATGTGTTCTGGTCAAATAATCGTATATATATGCCGACTAAATGTTAAGGTTTATTCTATGGTTCTAAAATACCCGTGATTGAATATGCGTAAAAAGAATATGAGCTGGAAACTCTTAATTCAACGCTCCAGTTTCGGGGTTTGGCCTGTCTGGTCAAAGCCGTTTATATTGTGTCGAGTTTGGATTCTCAAAGTATCTATTTATATATATACATCGTCGAAACCATGTATATTATGATGTAAAATGCGGCTGTTGTAGGCTGGATCGTTACCTTACTATGACTACCATATTCAGTTTGTTGTTTAAAAACAACAACACAATTACTGTTGATCGACTGTAACCATTTCAGTACAAATGCATATAGAACAGTCGGTCATACGTCGAAAATGTAAGGCCCATTTCGAGTTGTTAATGTTAAACAAATTTATACAAAAATTAGTTGATATTGCATTTAAAATATGTAACTATTTCAATAAAAACTGTTCCCTGTGATGGTAGGGCGGTTCGTTCTGCCCACGCCATAGAATTCGAGGGCGGTCATAAAGTGTAAACCTTGTCCATACACCAGTATTATTGGTGTTTTGTCAATAACCTTTCAAATATTTGAAAAAGTCACAACATATACACCCTATTATTTATATCATCAAAGTCGATAGTTCACCTTAAATTCAACGGAGTCATAGCACACGTTTACAAAGAATTCTCGTTTTTAACTATTGAATAATATATTTCAAACTAAACAGAATAAAGATTCAGTTTAGATAAACACAATGTTATTTAAAGAGACTGGAGGCGATCTGTGCCTTTTATGGGTGTCAATCCAAATTCGAATAAAACAACCATAATGTGATTCAGTTTCATATTTAATATGAATAAATATTGTTAATGAAATAGGTTAGTCTGGAAAACTAGACGATTCGGCTAGTTGTTTCTTGTTATATAATCACTAATATGAATTCAATGATGCTTTAGGGTTCTTGTTTTGTTATCGAAGTATACTTTATTTGAATTATATGTACATGTGTTAGAGATATACTCGCCATTTAAATTATTATTTATGATTTATCACAAAGCTAAAATTATGTCTGTGGATTTAGCAACAATAACAGAGTCGTTGGGTTTTCCAGAGCAAACATGTTCATACATAATAATTCAACCGAGCTAAACATGCAGCTTATTTAATGCTTGTGCAAATTTCATATGAAACTGAAGCACATAATGAGGTGTGTGTTTTTCTCTTCAAGTTGTATTGTCATCCAATACTCTCCCATGTTGCCTCCACCCACTTTAAAGTTCAACTATTCTAAGTAAAAACCAATACAATTACTTCAATGGTTTTGTATTTCACTTAGAACGTTTTAATGTTTGAAGGCTTCAAGTTGTATTGGCACCAAATACTCCCCCATATTGCCTCCACTCCCTTTAAAGTTCAACGATTCTAAGTAAAAACCAGTACAATTACTTCAATGGTTTTGTATTTCACTTAGAGCGTTTTAATTTTTGAAGGCTTCTAGTTGTATTGTCATCAAATACTCTCCCATGTTGCCTCCACCCTCTTTAAAGTTCAACGATTCTAAGTAAAACCCAATACAATTACTTCAATAGTTTTGTATTTCACTTAGAACGTTTTAAGGACGAAACAAATATATTATACAGGTTCATCTCAAAGGTCAACAGGGAGTCTTCGGTGGTTGTCCATATATAAAGAAGCAGATGTGAAGAGGAAATCTATTCACTCCATAAGCAACCATTCCCACAAACCAGTTAACCTTCGACGATCACTGGACGGGTTCCTGGTCGGAGACCAGAAGTTTCCCTGTCCGGACAGGACACAGTCTTCCAGTGACTTCAACTACATCGTAAGTATAATCTGGTATCTGCATGATGTCCGAACTCGAACTAATTTTAAAGGGGTTTGAGGGTACCTAATCTATGTGTATGTCAAATACCCTACTCGGGTTTCCACATACTTATATTAGAAATGATTACCAGAATAGTTATTTAGATAAATGTCAAACTAGAAACATATTTTCGCCAGTATTAATGCAAGTGTTAATGTAGGCATATATTGTTTTATGAGTCGTGATAAAGGCTTATTTAGGCCGAACATCTGAAAGAGGAAATTGTGTAATATATATAGAATAAAATATTTCCTTTGGAATATTATTATATACTCAGTTGCAAAAGAAAATGGACACTGGGTTTTGTTTAGATTTAATTGTATAAAGTTTTTTTTAGAATTAAATTGACAAATTACAAAATTAATATGCCATGGTACCAACGTTTTTATCATTCCATTGTCAATATCATGTTGTCATTTGTTTTTCAATAGGTCGAATTATTAAGGCACTGTCGCCTGATAACGAGGGTAGGGTGTAAAGTAAAATGTTCAAAGTGTCCAGTTTCATTTGCAACTGAGTATATAATGTATAAATCAAAATAACGTAAATGTTACCAAAATTTGAAATACCAGTTGTAATGACCGTCTCTTTGTTTTTTCCCACTGTTAGAGTCTTTACTTTGTCCCTATTTTTTAGGACTTAACGTGTTTTTCTTGTTTTCACACACGTCGTGTTGCGATTTCATGCAGTTGTTCATGACGCAACAGTGTGTTGAGTGGGAGGACAATCTGTTAGAAACAAATAAGGCAATCGTTAAAAAAACGGAATTAATAATATCATTTCTATTATTTTGTTAACTTTCCTTCACCACTCGTTATTTTGTGAATTGCCCTGTGCACTGACTATTTAGTTTGCTAATTTAATTTAGTTTGTGTTCCAGTGTGGCCCTACTATTTCTTTTGGGTGCTGTGGTTTCTTTTTGACCATTTTACTCATTTGGCGGGTGTGTCGAAGCAAAGCAACCCCATATATTACTGTGACAGTTTTGAAAGCAATGTGAGGAAAACATAATATAATCTTTATATTTGTTTTCGCATTTTATAGAGACTAGAATGTAGGCCGGTGTTCTGGAAGCAACCCCTATATCAATGTGATAATGGGGAGGTCGTTTGTGTAAAACACGTAGATATCATTTCAAAAGATTGGAATAAATGGTGTTATTATATTATCATCACGTAGTTTTTATTGGCTGAAAAGCAGTCACGTGAAAGTCATTAGTATGAACTACTGACTTGAAAACGTGTTCAAACGTGTCCAATCCGGTTTAAACCAGACTTGCGAGTCAATAGTTCTCTTTCGCTTGCCGAGTCCATAGTATCTTCCAGATCATCTAAGCGCTTTATTACCAATGTACAATAAGCGCTCAATGACATAAAATACAAATTAACAACAAACTGTTTTCTAATACAGTTTTTAGCTTTCCAAAAAGCTTCGTTCTAGAGTCTTTTTCTTGAAATTTTAAGTTATAAAAAGCCAATAGTTGAAGACTAGGAGGCGTGTTTTGTGGGATGTTTTGCATCCAATAATAGCTGCATGCGCAAATTTCCGCACATATGGGGGCAGAATGATGTCACGTGATCCAGTTTACCGCCACATGTCATGACGTAAAAGTCTCAATTTAAGATATAATTATCAGTGCATCTTCAGAACACAATTAAATACTGGTTGCAAGAAGTAAAACATTGCATGCATTATTAGATTTTGCATTTAGTGCACAATTATTTATGCTATTGTTCGGGAAAAATTGTTGGACATTCATTCGAAACTAGGGAGTCTCCCGATAACACAAAAGGTCCTACTATTTCCCTGACATTGTCTATCAATCTCCACGCAGAGGTATCGTTCCTTGCACTCACATATATCTCTGCTAACTGCTAAATTACAAGATTTTGGTAAAACCTGTCAAATTGGAATATTTTGCCTGAAACTTATTTATTTCTTGTGTAAATATAATTTTCAGAATATCTGCAAATTAGATGTTGCAAGATTTGAAATAATGCATGAAAACAATTTTGTTTTAATCGGGACTATTTTACTACCAAAATAATACGTACTTAGGACTCCTAGATCGAAACGCATATGTAAACATTTCAAACCGAAGCTCGATAGCAGAAAATTACTAAAAAAATTAACTCATAGAGTTTTTTTTGGAAAATATTGAATATAGGTCTGTATTTTATCTTTGCGGATCACGCAAAAGGATTTGTTATTATAAACATCGTCATAACTTTTTTGAATAATCACTTGACCTAACCGTTCGCCCTAATTTCTTTGACGTTGACAGAGTCAGAAATGACTCTGGTAGAGATTTATTGTCTATAAGTAAGAACTACACTTTGGTGCGTAGTAATACATCAGAGCCTACAGTAAAATAAATCAATACGCAAGACCTATACTTTCATAATGGGTTGACCCATAATGTAGGTGGAACAATATATCCGTGAATATGCAAACTGCTTGTAAATTTTTAGCATTGTCAAAAAGAATTCAAGTACAGGAACCCAATATGCCAGTGTACGTCGTATGAAACAAAGATTAAACAAAGACACCCCCGCAGTGCAATGTATTACAATAGTTATCGGAAATTATGATGATTTATGCTCCACATTACAGAAATGGAATCGCCTTATTTATGTCAAAGGTCAATTTCCAATCAATCGCCGATTTCCGTAAAGCATTGTGGGAGGCCAGGGAACCAGGTTAATCGGCGAGGTATTCCGATTGCCGTTTAAAACAACTATCTACTTTTGTTTCTGTCAACGGTTAAAACTATTCATCCTCGGGAATGACTATTGACCCGAAGCAATGACCTATTTACCGAGACGCAGTCGAGGTCAATAGTTCACTGCTGAGGGTCAATAGTAATTCCATTGGATGAGTAGTTTTAACCATTGACCTCAACAGAAGTAGATAGTTGTATATTATCGACCCATTTTTTTGTATAATTTATAGGGCCCTGTCTTTCGGCCAATTCCTTATATTTGTATGGTAATGGGGAGGTCTTTGTGTAACAAAAATACAGTGTTTCAACAGAATTGAATAAATAGAGTTCTCGACCCTTGTTTTTGCATTTTATAGTGCCATACCTTTTGACCGTTGTTCAGGAAGCAAACCCTGTATTACTGTGGAATTGTTAGGGCAAATAGTCGGAACAAATTGTCTTTACAAGTTTAAAAGTAATGGTTTTATTTATCTTGCCTTAGAGAGCTGTGACCGTAAAGAAACACCTTTATCGATCAGGCACGTGGAATGGAAACTTGCACATGTACTTTAACAAGTATACATTAAAATCATTTCCCTTGATCTCTCATTTAAAGTCGCGACTTTAGGCCTGAGTTCGTGAGGCAACCCCTATGTCCGTGTGGCAAGTGAGAGAGAGCAATGTGATGAAAACATAAATAGTCTAAAACAAATCGAATTAATGTGGTATTTACCCTTGTTTTTTCTCATTTTACATCGTTTACTTTACAGAATGAATACCATAATACCATTAACCTGTCTCTTGCGCATTTCTCCGAGAGACCGAAATAATAAATGCTTATAATCTGGACAACACGTTTAACTCTAACGTGCGTGAGCCAACCCGTGCATCGGTGTGGCAAATGAAAGGGTAATTACTTGTTTAGTTGTGTTATTGGCTCGTCAACATTATTTGAGTTATTTCGATGAGAGGCAGAGGATACAAAAGAATCCGGGGTTACTGTTCCATACTATCACACGTAATACACCACCTGTAGGCCACGGTCAGGACGATTCATTTGGCGCAGGAGCAATATGGCATTTGGATTTTTAAGCCACATTTCCGTTCGGCGTTAGGCCCGGAGAATATACATTTTACACGCCCATAGGATCAACTCCGATATATGTGACCGCCGAATCAACCATACTTCAGAGTATGAGACTCGTTCAACGTCAAACACATAGCCTTTATATTACAAGGTGAACACATAATCACTTTATAAAGACCATAACATCACTTACGTAAGGTCTTGACAACAAAACGTATGCAACACGTATTGAAATTATTGTGTTTATTCACATTTTTTCCTGTTTTACAGCACGATGACATTACACCGGAGTTCGTGACGTCAGCTCTATATCAGAGAGAAGTTGTACAAGAAGAACAATCACATGACGATTGTCAGAAAAGGTACTAGCTTGTGAAACGTTTTTCTTGTGAAACGTTTTTGTTTTTATTGGCGATCCGGTCTTGTTACATATCTAGTGCAAATAATAAACATACGTTGATAGAAGTCCCGTTATATACTATGTATCCTTTTATGTCTCTGTGCGATCTTAATGAAGTTGCTTTATACCAACAGTCTAAACTTCCGACATATGTTTCTGTTTACCTAGTTTTGATGCTGTATTCTTGGCAAGAGGTCGTGTATATGTCTATTATTCTAAGAGTAATACGTGAATAGAAAACTGTACCTAAAATAACGTGCATTTTAAAAGAAGCCAAAAACATTTACAACGATTGGTTCAGTGTGAAATTCACATCGTTTCTGCTACAGTAATGCAAAATTGAAACACCTTTTATTGCAGACGGAGCCTTTTACCGAACAAACACACCGCACAGCATCGTCACAAAGAGGTAGTATCGACTAAGACGGCCGGTTTGCGTGCAGAATTGCATCACAGTAAGATATTCCAGAGCAACCCAGACTCCTGCCTGGCCTACCCCATATCGTCACTCTCTAGGTCCAACAGCCCCACATTTATTAAACTATATGGTAAGAAGAAGAATCAAAATAAAGAAGAAATTGACAAAGATGTGAAACATTACCGACACAGAGTGAGCGAGGAAAGATATAAAGATGTAGAAAGAAAAATAGGAAAATCTAGAAAAAAGAAACCAACAAATGGACTTGTAAACAGAGAAAATGATGAATTGGGGTCGAATAAAACTGTTAGTGTTAGCGAGAAGACAGATTTGGATGATGATGATGACAGAGAGACAATGGTCATTGTTGCCGTCGATAAAGGTATGATGCGTTACATGCATGCATTACTAAAAGCAGGTTTACAACTCGAACAGGAAATGTAGCTTTCGCAATCACCCAAAAACTCGCAAAACACAAATTACAATAAGAACCAAGGCATTTAAAATCACAAAAACAAACGGTTTTACAACAGTGCTTGGAGTGGTCAGTTTCTAAAAGGCAGCTGGAGTTTTAAACCAGGTTTTAGAGTGCACCAAGCCTCACTCGTACCCTATTTTCATCCCAATTAAACGGGACAGTGTCAATAAGGACTTCCCCGCCAGGCTATTTTCTCTGGCAAAAAGGCAGCATTAATAGGCAATATCAGTATAACACATACATGTACATGATCATGTACATATGAATATAAAAAAATGCACAGAAAGCACAATGCAAGTACACAGTGACTTGGCAGAAACCTGGCCTTGAATTCACCAACCATATTTTTAGACTTAAGCTCAAGTATGCAAATTTCAATCACACATATTTCTATAAGTTTACAGAATGACGTTTATAACAAGCTGCTATGTATACATATGATGCATACTAATAAATAGCAACTTCTTACGATTGTTTATCTCTGAAGGTCATAGAAATATTTTCAGTACTTGAGCTCAAGCCTAAGAATAGTTTGAAGAACGGTTGGTGAATTCTAGGCTAGATCAACAAGAGAACAAACCATTAAGCGTACACCAAGACAATATTTAAGATAAACGCCAAACGCTACCATCCTTTGAGGTTTTAAGTAGACGTAATCATAGGGTCCACAATATGTCACAATCTCTGCCCAGAGTACAATCGTTCCTCATTTGACCTCTGTCAACGTCAAAGGAAGTAGGGCGAACGGTTAGGTCACGTGATTATTCAAAAATATAATAAATCCTTTTGTGTGATCTGCAAAGATAAAATATAGACATATATTAAATAATTTCAATTTATTTTTCTATGAGTTAACTGTTTTTAGTAATTTTCTGCTATCGAGCTTCGGTTTGAAATGTTTA